>JBBPBX010019081.1:28883-44845 GCA_038048925.1 Garcialebias charrua
AGTTTTTAAAGATGAAGGAGTCAGTTGAATTGTCTCCCTCCTCCCCAGCAGGCTCCATTCACATAAAGGGAGCTATTTTCACTTTATGTGAAAGGGAGACAATTCAACTCACTCCTTCATCTTTAAAAACTGTTAGGATAGGCTAAGTGCTTGGTGACTGTACAGTACTGTACATGTATTCATTTATAAAAAAAAATATATATATATATATATTTTTTTTTTTTTATGAGATGCATATTCGTAAGTCCGGAACCTCGTAGGTCAGAGCGCTCGTAAGTCGGGAACCCCCTGTATGTTGTTTCATTCAACTATGTTTTTACAAGCAAAATGATAAATCCATGAAAATTTGTTTAAAAAGTGATTTTAAAATTGGCGCCGTGTTTCGTCACGGGACATCCGGGTACTTACGCATGTGACGTCTGTGACGTAGGGACGTGAAGTTGAGCCTGCGGGTGCCATTAGAACGCAGCTTGATTGTGTTCAAGATCGCCTGTTTTTTTTTTGTATAACTTGAAAAATGCCGGTACGTTGTGTCGCATTTGGTGTTC
This sequence comes from Garcialebias charrua, assembly GCA_038048925.1. Lineage (NCBI taxonomy): Eukaryota > Metazoa > Chordata > Actinopteri > Cyprinodontiformes > Rivulidae > Garcialebias > Garcialebias charrua. Next base: position 29,432 of record JBBPBX010019081.1, read on the forward strand.
TAATATCGCCAGTGAACAAGTGAACCTTTTCACTTTCCCAAAAGATGAAAAACTTCGTCAAGAATGGAATAAATAAAGCTGTCCCCCTCGGAGCCCCCCCTCACTTCTGAACGGTAAATACGGGTGCAGACCTTTATTAGAACCAGCTGTTTGTTGTTCATCACTCAAACCAACTTCCTTTGGCTTCCCAAACTGAAGACAAATCGCTCAAATCTTCACTTAAATTGCTTAATTCCTCTGTTTATTTATACACTGCTATTTGTTATTTACAATGTGCGTTCAATACATTACGTCATAAAAATGCGTCGGCGTTTGACCCCTCCTTTCTCCACCCGAAAACTGCGACGCACTGCGGATAACTATTTTATTAAAAAATACTTTTATATATTAATTATTTGACGCATCTGTGTACAAAAAAATCAAAGCTAAGTAGCTCCTCTTTCTAAAGATGTCTATGTTTTAGCATATTGTCACAATACCTTTAAAGGTTAATGCACTATGGTAGGCTGAAGTCACTTACTTTTGTATTTATATATTTTGAATTATTTTTCTATGATGAACTGGAGACCTGTCCAGGTGTCCCCCGCCTCTCGCACAGTGATGGCTGGACATGGACACCAGTGACCCCTGTGACTCTTAAAGGAAGAAGTGGTTAAAGATGATGGATGGATGAATTATTTGTTCCTAGATTTTTATTTTATTGTTTTAGAGAAATCCAGGCAACTAAGCTAACCTAATACTGGTAATTTAAGTTACAGAATTTAATGCATTCCTGTATAATTTGTTCCTATTTTTGGTATGAATATCAAACGATGCAAAAAATTTGATGCAATAAGGAACCTAAAATTATTGTTTTAAATAAATGTTCCATTTGTTTACATTGTTTATTCTTTTCAGCTTGTCAGTTACAAAACTGAAACTAAATTTATGACCATTTTAATAGAAAAATCGTTTCTGAATCAAAAATCGATTTCGAATCGAATCGTGACACCAAAAATCAGAATCGAATCGATTCTCCAGACACAGAGATTCGCACCCCTACTCCAGAAGGTAATCAATTGTAAATGTTTACTCATCCACTATTTTTTTTAAACTGTAAAAGGGGTAGGTTAGTTTTTAAAGTTCAAATGAAATTAGGCAAAAATCCTTAAAAAAAAGTTAACCAGCCAGTTCAAGTGCATTTAGATGATCTTATGGGCCACATAGAATATTTCGTTTCTGGCCTGTGAACCTTTAATTTGTGCTGGTGAAGATTCTCAGTCATCCAGGACATGATCAAATCAAAAAAGGCGTTCAATACAGAAACAACTGGACTTTATTTGTACCAAGAAGACGTTTCGCTTCTCATCCGAGAGGCTTTCTCAATTGGATGAGAAGCGAAACGTCTTCTTGGTACAAATAAAGTCCAGTTGTTTCTGTATTGAACGCCTTTTTTTGAACCTTTACTTTGACACGTGGTTTCGATTACAGGTGAATATGTTTTTAAACATCTGGTCTGTGCAGCACGGGGGGCGCAGTTGGTAGAGCTGCTGCCTCTCAGCGAGCAGGTCGCCCTGGTTCAAATCCCAGCCGGGGGCCTTTCTGGGTGAAGTTTGCATGTTCTCTCCGTGCATGTGTGGGTTTTCTCCGGTTTCCTCCCACAGACCAAAAACATGCATGTTAGTCTGATTGGCAACTCTAAATTGTATCAAGGTGTGAGTGAGAGCGTGAATGTTTGTCTCGTTAGTCTCCGTGTCCCTGTGATGTCCAGGGTGTCCCCTGTCTCTCACACAGTGATGGCTGGACACGGGCACCAGTGACCTCCGTGACCCGAAAAGGAAGAAGCGGGTAAAGATAATGGGCGGATGATTGGATGGTCCGTGTAGCTGCCTGAACGCTGAGTCAGCGCCACACTATCCATTTCCTGTTGTTTTATTTTTCTCAAAGTTTTTTTACAAATCAGTTTTACAAACTATTTTACCTGTTCATATATGGCTGTTTTTGCCTTTTATTCTACTTTTAGCTAATGTTCAGCTACTTTTAGCTTTTAACTGACCTTTGAGTACTTCTTAACTGCTCATTTAGCTTCAACTCAGCTTCAGCTTCTCCACCTAAAGTCATTAAAGTCCCTCAGCGTTCAGGCTGCATTTTCTGGGTTTCTTATAAAGCGCTGATCTGTCAGAGTGCCGACCTTTGACCTCTGCAGCTCCGTGTTGATGACACCTGTGATTTGGGTCAAAAGTGAAACGGGTGCGGAACGGCGTCTCACCTGTTTGGTCATGGAGTCTATCAGCCGAACGAAGAGGTCCTGCTCCGTCCTGATGCCTGAAAGACACAACAATAATGAGCCCGAAACGACTTACACAACATGCATACATGCATCAGCCCGCTATGCTAATCTCACGAAACTCCTAATAATGTGCAGTAAATGAGTGGCAGTGTTATTTATGTCTCGGTTGTGTGTTCGTGTTGTTGTGCCTCCCTCCTCCTCCTCTGAAAACACAAACATTAGCGCCGCTGCAGAGCCGTTTATTATTTATGGGGACGGGCCGCCGTTAACTGCAGAGCGCCTCCCTGCCCCCCCACCGCCGCCGCCTTCCTCCAGGAGAACAAGGAATCCTCATCCTCCGACAAATTAAATATCAATCAGGGCGGCTCGTCTTTTATTAGCGATGCATCGGGGTGCGAATGTGACACGGACGCGGCGTGGGGCGGAGGAAGGCAATCGTGGGGGAACACCTGTTAGCGGAGCGGCGGCTCTAATTGTACCGGATGCTGTGGGTTTTCGTTTCAGGCCGTTTCCCTCGCAGCGTCCTCCGCTTCCTAATTGACATGATTCACTCCTCAGTCTGCGGCCTAAATGGCGGCTATCCGTCCCGGTTGCAGATGAGGTCAATTACCTCGGAGCGACGCTAATCCGACGCCGCGTATTAGAGTGATTTATCCCGCTCTGGAAGAAAACGGTCCTTTATGTGCCACTTTATCTGCCGCTCCTGCAGGGGTCTGAGAGCATTACGGCCGGCTGGAGTCGGGCCAGAACAGAACCGAGCCGTGTGTTTCCAATCAGCACCAGCACCGACCCAATGCACTAAACAGAACTCGGGCCTGTCGGAGATTCCAGATGTTTGCGGTTCTGATAATGAGAAACTTTTTCCAGACTTAAAGCCGAGTTAAACTTCCCGTCCGGTGAAGTGACCTTTAATATGTAAACTAAATCATCGGTCTGCCGACCCGCTCGGTCGGTCTCGTCTGAGGGGGGGAGGGGGATCATTAACTCGCCGTTATCAATCGATGCTGCAAATCTGAGGGAAAAAAAGCTTCATTTAGTTTTAATGTCAGCAGATCCAAAGAGGAAAAGACTCAAACACTCCATGAACCGGATCCAATTTAGGTTTTTTAGTTATCAGAACGAAGAAGAGGACAGAACCTATGAACCTGCAGGTTCTGCAGACCCAGAACTCAGTTCCTTAAAGGTCCACTGACATCATCTTACAAATTTGCATGAAATTATAAAAGATATATATATATTATCATTCAACTATGTTTGTTTTTGCAAACAAAATGATAAAATAATGAAAATTCCTTCCAAACTGAGTCTACAATTAAAAACAGCTTTTCTCTCTGAAAAATCCGACTACAAGTGAATGCATCATTTGTGACGTAGGAAGCAGGACCTTCAGTCTTCGTCTGCCATTAACGCATAACACATTCTCTGCCAGATCGCCTTTTTTTGGTAAAACTTAAAAATTGCCGGTTCGGTGTGTCACATTTGGGTGTTCTAATATCAGTGAACAAGTGAGCCTTTTCACTTTCCCAAAAGATGTAAGACCTTCATCAAAAATGGAATAAATAAAGCTGCACCCCCTTGGACTGAGCTCCCTGTTTCCTGAACAGGTGAGTCAAATACGTACATACGGGTGCAGACCTAAACTAGAACCTGCTGTTTCTGCTCATCTAACCTGCGGATGTTGGATGTTGTCTATCATGGTGCACTAAGATTCATAACTGGTTGTGATTATCGTACCCACCACTGCACCCTGTATTCACTGGTTAACTGGACATCATTAACCTCACGCAGACTCTTCCACTGGTACATTTTCATCTTTAAATCACTTCTTGGTCTACTGCCCTCATACATCTCCTCCTACATGTCTTTGCGTGAGTGCAGCTACAGTGTGCGCTCTCAGGACATGATTACCTGCAGTGTTCCGTCAGTGAGGACTGAACTTGGAAAAAGGGCCTTCTCCTACTCTGCTCCTGCTTCATGGAATATCTTACAAAAAGATCTGAAGCTCTCGGCCCTGACCTCCCTAAATGGTTTTCAGAATCTGTTGGAATCCTGGCAAAAACCAATGCAGATTTGTTCCTGTCTTTGATTTTATACGTCTACCTTATAATGTTTTGCTAGTTTTTTGATACTTTGTTAAAAAAAAAAAAAAAATCTTTTTTTTTTTTTCTTTCTTTTTGTTTTCTATTGTTTATTGTTTGTTTGTTTATTGTTTAATGAAATTCTATCACTGCTGTTCATTGTTCTTTAGTTTTAGCAGGTCGCTTTCGTAAATGAGCCCATGAGGTTCAAAAGATTTACCTGACTAAATAAAGGTTGAATGAATTATGAAGTTATTAATGTTCATGCCATAAATCAGAACCAGATCAAGAGTGTGATGATGAGAATGAGTGGATGTTTGGACATTTTGGGTAAAACCAATTGACTCTTAAATTATTAAAGGCTATATTTAATCAATAACATACATCTGCATAAATATTAAAACTCCTCTCTATCAAGACGGTATCAGTATTCAAATAGAGGTCAGATGAAAGGTCAAAAGATTTAGACAAAAACTGAGAATACTGTAATAAGAATTGAATTGCAAACCGGATTCTGAGTAAGAATCCATCGTATGTTGCCATACAATGGCAGAATTAGTTCTCTGCGTTTAGTCAGGTCAAATGTGTTTGTATAGCACGTTTAAAACAGGAACTGTTGCCAAAGATCTTAACAAAAAGATTTAAAAGCAGAGACTGAAGTGGCCTGACTAATGTTGATGAGCACATTGGCCCTCATTCACAAACCGTTTGTACGCACAGATTTGTTCTTAAACTGTGCGTACGAGTGATTTAGGATCATTTGTGGCATTCAACAATGTTTTCGTATCCTACGATTTTTTTCAGATACGAACAAAATTTACGAGTGGTCCGGACCTGTCGTATAATTTAGGAGCGTCAGTCTGCTGTCATCCAGACGGATCTTCTCCACGAATAACTTCATATTTCGTTATTTAGAAAATATTTTGGGTTTAAAAAAATCACGCACCATAATTATTCTTGACAATAGGTTATTCTGTTTGAATTAGAATTATAATTTTAAGTTTAATTTGTCTGGTGTGTCGCGCAGGCTTCAGTGAGTCGTGCGCTCCCCTTGGTCATCAAAGCCGCTCCTCATATTAACACCCAGGTACATAAAATCCCCATACACCGCCGCAGAACAAGTACGAATTAAGACTGATCTTGTGCCAAACACCATCGGAGCAATTGATTATTATATCTGATTCGAAATATAACCTGCAGAATGTGGTTGCGCGCTGACCAGGAGGTGCGCGCATGACCCATTTGTGCTGCAAAACATGTTGGCACGCGTCTTGCAGCGTGGCATTTATTGTCCACCATCTCAGACTATTCCTTGATCTCCTCCTGTCCGTGCTGCGGCGAGACGTTTGTTTGAAGCCATTTTCAGATCAAACCATTTATTCTTGATTTCTGATACTGTACGACCCACGGGAGACAAAACATATGCACTACAATATTAATATGAAGTTAACTGTAGTTTCGAGACATTTTAAAATGCTTCTGTTCAAAAACACATCCGACACTTGCGGGGGGGTGGGGGGTAGCGGTGCGCCACGGCTCTTCTGAATAAGTGAAACTATAATGTAACACAGTACACTAAAATTAAAGATATTTGACCATCCGACACTTGCGGGGGGGGGGGGTAGCCACAGCGCGACTGAGAGCAGATCTCCGAACGCGTGAAGTTCCTCCTTTTACTTCTTGAGTTTGAATGAATGGACACTTCCTGCTGTCAGAAGGCAGGAAACGTGGCCTTATATGGTGTTTTGAGGGGTGGGAATTATGTAAATAACCCCTCGGCGTGCACGCGCAGCTGTTTAGAACAGGTGGGATTCATCATATTTACGCAACCCATTTACACACGTTTCCTCAGGATAGAAGACTTTGTTGAATCTGACGTGGCATGTTCGTACGAACGCTTCGTACAAACAAAAGTAAGAGAAATTTAGGATAAAAATACGAACATTTTCGTGAATGAGGGCCATTGTTCCCATTTGACAATTTAACCCTTTGCACCTGGAACACACCCAGGTGGAGCAGTGGGCAGTACCCTGGGAACAATTAGGGATTAGGTGTCTTACTCAGAGACAACACGACATGTGGGCATGCATGACGATTCGCTGTATCTAAGTGTAAAACCTTCAACGGGTCCAGACTCCATGACTAACTGCGTGCACCAATCCTGATTCTCATACTGGCCTAAAAATTGATCATTTGTTTCATTTGTTTGAGAAGAGAAGCGTCTGAGAGCTTTGTGGATGTCTGAGTCGTTCGTTCACTTCATGAGAAAATAAAAACGGATGTTTGATTTTCAGCGACGGAGGAGAGCAAAGAGAACGACTCGTTTGGAAACTTCCTGAAGGAAAGAAAAGAAGTGGTTCAGCTGCGAAACAGGAAGCACGGGATGCCTGACGTGCCTTGACCTTTGACCCCTGACCGGCATGCCCCACCCTGTTGTTTGAACACGGACTATAACCTGGATTTGGTCCAGTCTTTGTACAGGTGATCATGTGACTTTGACCCCAGTCGTTCTGCTGCTTCACCTTAAGAGGAAAGTCACGTTTTTACAACAAAACTGTTCATTTGTGTTACTTTTGTTTAAGAGCGGAAAGAGTTTGATGTGTAAAATAAAAGTGAGACTTGAGTTCTAAACTGGTTGCAGCATTGTTTTTTGTTTGTTTTAGAAACTTGCAGGTCTGAATAAAGCAAGATCATTTGAAAATATTGTTTGTATTTGAAAATACCAGAATAGAGCTTAAACACAACTAGAGAACTTGTATTTCCTGCATAAATGCAGTGTGGATGCTCATATCTGCTGAAACCAGCTGCAAAGGTTTTGTGGCTAAACTGCTGATGTGAGGTTATTTTGAACATCTGACATTTGCTGAAAGCAAGAAAATAAACGTGGAAAACAGAAGAAAAACTGCCGAGAGGTGTTGAAACAGCTGAATAGAGCAGAAATGTAGAACTAGCAGAATAAGGCAGAGAGGCTGAATAGATTGCAAAAAATCTGAAATAAGCAACAACAACAAAAACGAGCTAAAAGGCAACTGAAATGCTAGAAAATAAAGCTGAAATTAGATGGATTGAAAGTAGTATAAAAAGTCGAAACTATTAGAAATACAGAAGGTGGAAATAAAACAAAAATGGCTAAAATTAGCAGAAAATCATCTGAAAAATAAAACTCAAAAGTACTGAAAAAGTACAACAAAATGAAATTGGCAAAAAAGCTGAAAGGATGAGAAAGCTGAAATGAGCTTAAAGAAGCTGCATTTAGCTGAAAGGAGCTAAAGGAAGCAGAAATGAGCACAAAGCTGAAATGAGGTTTTAAACGGCACAAAGAGTGAAGGATGTGAAGAGCGCTCCATTTTCAATGAGAAAACCATGGCAGACTAAATGTTTCAATAAGTAAAAGTTGCAGAAATACCAAACGTCACAGCAGACATGTGCTGAATGAGCCGAACGTTTTACCTGAAGAATTGTTCAAATAGAAGAAAGATTGATGAACGAGTCACATGGTAAGTGAACGACCTCGTGGTGAGAATGATTTATAATAAACATTCACACAACGTTTCAACTTTTGTCTTTTCTTCTTTTGGCTGCTCCCTTCTTCAGGGGTCTCCACAGCTAACAAACTCACACAAAGTCTTGGTGATTGTTTTTACGGCGGATGTCCTTCCTGACACAACCACGTGACCACCGAGCTACCACAGCCCTCTGTGTGGAGCAGAGAGCTGCTATCTAGAACACCCGGGGGAACAGATGGTGGGGGTAATGGTCTTGCTCTGTTGCCCAGAGTGGGGCAAATGAGGGTGGAGACAGGTGTGGGTGTTTCACCTTCTCCACCTACATTTTTGATGTCTGTACGGGGACTTGAACCGGCGACCTTCCGATCGCAGGCCCAACTTCTCTAACCTCTGCACCACCACTTCCAGTTTTGTCTCATTAGGTTGAAGTCAGAGGTAGAAAGTGTTTTTGTTATATCAATAGTAATAATTTAGGACGTGGTGTTCATTCAACCTTTATATACAGGTTCAGCCCATTGAGCCTCGAGGACTCATTTACAAGAGACCTCATTTTAACAAAGAATGATGACAACAGTACACAGTTATAAAGGAAGCATACAAATTGAGAACAACAAGTGAGATGGTATTTAAAAAAATAATTAATAGTTAACAGGAGGTGTAGGAAACTAAAAACAGGAACATGTCTGCATTGGTTCTTGCCAGGAACTTAGCAGATGTTTGAAGCCACTTAGAGAGGTCAAGGTCGAGATCTTCAGATCTTTTTGTAAGATATTCCATGAAGCAGGAGCAGAGTAGGAGAAGGCCCTTTTGTCTAGTTCAGTCCTCACTGAGGGAACACTGCAGGTAATCATGTCCTGAGAGCGCACGCTGTAGCTGCACTCACGCAAAGACATGTAGGAGGAGATGTATGAGGGCAGCAGACCAAGAAGTGATTTAAAGATGAAAATGTACCAGTGGAAGAGTCTGCGTGAAGTTAATGATGTCCAGTTAACCAGTGAATACAGGGTGCATGATGGGTACAGTAGTTCCAGCCAATGATGTGCATGCAAGGTCTTATCAACACCAACTATGAGAAAAATCTAAAAAAGTTAAGTCTGGTCCTCTGGACAAAAGGTCCAGAGGACCAGACTTAACTTTTTTAGATTGTTCTACCTGGATTATTGAGCATGCATCAGGGTATGAAAAGAAGTTTCTAGAATCATCCCCCTGATGAAACTCAGCTATTGTTTGTTTTAATAATTGTATGTTCTGCTTTTGTGTATTTTAGTCTCATTTTATAAACTTTGTCTCTTTGCCTCCACAGGTTGTACTTTTAGTCCATTCACTTTTTATGATCTGTGAGTAGTTTACCTAATTTAACTTGCTCTGATCCAAGACTCCATAGTCTTAGACCACATCGAAGAGCCATGCTGTTGACAGCCGTTGGATGAACAGGTCTGGATTAGAGTCTTCTAAATTTATCTGAGTCGTGTGTGAGAGCAGCTTGTGTGTTTCTGGCAGGGCGGATGAGTCAGCAGCTCTTCAGTCCACCACGCAGCCGGATGTCAGGCAGCGAGTGGGTGACGGCAGCGTGGTGACAGATGTGTGCAGGCGGACAGGCTCATTTCATTCACAGACTGAAAATGAATGGAGCAACTCGTGACAGAAGATTATAAATTTATTCAGAACTAGTGGTTGACATTCATTCATTTTGTTTCCCAGACTTCAGGGTTTGATCAGAAAAATATGAATAAAAGTCCAGTTTGTCCTCTTCAATAAACCAGCAGCCTCAGGTGTGTTCATGTTACCTGTGAGACCTCAGCAGTGGTGTCTGTTGTTCTGCTTCAACACACCTGCTTTAAATGAATGGATCAGTACCAAGTTTGATGAGATAATTATATCTTCCTAACTGTGTGTGCTGCAGGGTCCAAACCCTGCAGAATATGGTGCCCTGCAGACCAGCACTGGAGTAGCATAAAGACAATGAAATACTCGAGCTCCAGTCCGGGCCCACGGGCCTCGAGTTGGAGGAACGGCAGGTGAATGACGGAGGTCCCCTCCTGCTCTGTGATGTTTCTACTGGCAGGCCCCGCCCCCTGGTTCCAGTTTCATGGCGACGCCGCGTTTTTGACTCCTTACATTCCCTTTCTCATCCAGGTGTTAGAGCCTCGGTGAAACTGGTCAGTTCAAAGTTTGTTTGGCCCGGTCTGCGTAAAGCAGTTAAGGAGTGGGCAGCAGCGTGTGTCCCATGCCAGCGCGCTAAGGTTAACAGGCACACCAAAGCACCTTTGGAACCCTTCTCCATCCCAGGTCGGCGGTTTGATCATGTGCACGTAGACCTGGTGGGCCCTCTGCCTCCATCACAAGGTTTTACTCATCTGCTGACTATGATAGACCGGACCACCAGGTGGCCTGAGGTGGTTCCTTTGACATCCACGACATCTGCAGTGGTGGCCCGGGCATTTTTGTCTACCTGGGTGGCGCGTTTTGGCCCCCCTTCAGACATTACATCAGACCGGGGCCCGCAGTTTGTTTCTGAACTTTGGTCTACCATGGCCAAGGGTCTGGGGACTAACGTTCACAGGACCACCGCTTACAACCCCCAAGCTAATGGTTTGTGTGAACGGTTTCACAGATCATTGAAAGCTGCACTGCGTGCTGCATTGACCGGTGACAACTGGATTGACCGTCTTCCCTGGGTTTTGTTGGGGTTGCGTACCGCAACCAAAGAGGACCTGAGCTCTTCCCCGGCTGAACTGGTTTTCGGTCAGCCTGTGCGCGTCCCCGGTGAGTTTTTACCTGAGGTACCCTCACCACAGTTTGCTCCACCGTTGCTCCATTTTTCACCTCAGGAGGCCCCTTTTCGTGTCCCCGGTCCGGTACACCATTGTTTACCGCAGTCATTTGTCCCTAAGAGTCTGGAGTCCTCTAAATTTGTTTTTGTCAAACACAATGCACACAGGACACCACTACAGCCTTTGTATGATGGACCGTTTCGGGTTCTTCAACCAGGTCCAAAACATTTCCTTTTAGATTTAGGGGGTCGTACTGAGACTGTCTGTATTGATAGGCTTAAACCAGCTCATGTTGTGTCAGATGATCAGGTTGTTACGGCCCAGGCTCCTCGCAGGGGCAGACCTCCATCCACATTGTTAACGGACTGCTGTCCTCCTCCCAGAGACTCTTGTTGCGGTTCAAAAGTTGAAGGGAAGCTCTGAAACGAATGTGCAAGTTTTAGGCAGGTTTATTGTACATTATAAGAATAAACCTTACAGCGACCAACAGACCTCTCACCGAGCACAAGTCCACACACACACATCTTCGAAGGCGGACCACGGTTTTATACCTCTAGATGACGTCATCGCCTCGTGGGACCAATCCTGGAACCGAACCGCCTTGGAACCGCCCTAGAACTTTTCTACTCTGTGAGTGATCCGCCTCTCAGCCAACAAGCTACCAGCTCTGTATGTCAATCATCCAGTGTTGTGTCTGTTGTATTATGCAGGCGTGTAACTGAAAAACTCTTCCCTATTGGAAATAAAACCCGTAAATAAAGGTTCCATCTTGAATATATTTTCACATTATATGGTGGAATTAAGTGAACATAAATCATAACGCATAATATGTGTGCTTCAGGTGTAATACTGATATACATATATTTCAATTCCCCTTTTGACATGACAAACATCATGTCAACAAAAACCCTATATGTACTATGTGCGTATGCAATTAAAAACTGGATACACAATGGAAATCGCTAACATTCCCACCCACAACAATATTACATCTAAGTTACCCACCCAGAATATAAACCCTTATATAAAAATAAGCATCAAAACTAATTGGTAACAAAACTACGTAAGAAAATATATGGTAACCGTCAGAGCTTATATGCTGGAAACGTAAAACAAAACTAACAATCTAAAAAATAAATGTAACAAAAAGCAAAGAAATCAACCAAAAACAAAGAACAAAATAAAATAAAACTTCAAATAAATGTAATAAGAAATAAACAAAACAAACAAAACAACAAATAAATGTAATAAGAAATAAACAAAACAACAAATAAATGTAATAAGAAATAAACAAAACAAACGAAAATAAATGTAAAAATGAAACCATAAAACAAATAAAAAATAAAAAATAAACAATAAAATGAAGCGGACTGTCCCTCCTATCAAACATCACGCCTCAACAGGGTATATGCAGGAATAATGAAGTTAAATTCAATACCTTTAAAAAGGCGTTCAATAAAAAACAACTGGACTTTAATTTGACCTTATAAATTCAATACTGTCTCAAAAACCCTTAAATTTCCCAAAATTTGATTTATCAACTCTTAACAACTTCAAAACATTGCATATACTCTGCTCCAGTGTGTGCATTTCTGGTATGTGTTAACCTTAGCAAAGAATCTAAACTATGCTTTAGCCAAGTCAGGCCATCTCATCTTCATCATCATAGACACCTGTGAGGAGAAAAACCCTACACTACTCTGTTGACTAGTCTGATATCTGAGAAAAAGCTCAACTGCTCTTATTCAGAGATGTCTGCGATAAGGGCTAAGACCACATTCAGAAAATTAACACTAAACCTATGATTAAACTGATCAGAACAGAAAACACAAAAATCCTTCCATAACCTGTTAAACTCAATTATCTTATTCACATCCATATACTGTATATATATATTATCTTCTGTACCAAAATGTTTATCACAAACAACTTCCTATCAGTAGAATCCACTGCTAGGCTGCTCTGATACCCCTTAACTAAGGTGCAGCTAATTATATTCTCTAAGAATCAAAATTGATAAAACTAAATTATATATATGGAAAAGTAGTGAAAACCCTATAATTTTTACAAAAATCTATGAACGCACAACTATTGAACTGCACATTCACAAGGCACAAACATATATATTCTCATTAATCTGTCTGAGACATTCACATTCTGTCTGACTCATCCTCACATTCATTCTTCACAGGCGTAAGAATAATCATATGTAACTTCAACATACGGTGTAAACAACAATTGAGAGGTTTCAACAAATATTGAGAAATCCTTGGCATTTAATATTAGTTGGTTAGTTAATGTGATTAGTTCTGCTCTGCTGCATGTTCCACACCTTTACCTGTAGGATAAAAAATGGTGCAGGGAAATAGATCTTCCCTTCATTGTTCACACTGCAACATTAAACATTCATTCAACATTAATTAATCCGCTGAAAAAGGGGAGGAATGTAAACCCAGTTATGGTAAGGTTCCTCTGCTTGTCCATCACAGCTGTGGAAACATTGTAAAGTGCATTTCCCCTTTTCAAATATAAATTATTCACAATTTTATCTTACACGTTCTGTCACAGGGCTGACAGATCATCAGCAGTCCAGATTTGACCTGTAATGAAAAATAAGAAAAAGTCAGCACTAAATCTGTATAAATTACCCCAAACATTCAGAATCTTGTTGAGCAACTACTATCCAACAACCTGCTTTTAGGCACTTATTAAAATGATCTTTTATAACTTTATCAAATGTATAACTGTTTTCAGCTCTCATCACTGTATGAAGAGTTAAAACGTTGATCTAATTAGTTATTTGAAATGGTGTGTTTAACTATACAGTATATTTGTTATCTCCCATCCCCTTTTTTTTAAAACAGGAGGTAAACAAAAAGCATCCTGTTACAAATAAAATAATGGAAATGCTCATAACACAAACGTCATCCGTACTGCAGGTGGAAATACTACCAGAAAGAAAAAATAAAAACTCAAAACATCCGAACCCAACTACCTAGCATCAGACGTAATACTTCAACCATAAGACACATCCCCCACTAGACACATGTCACACCACCACGACATCCTATGTCAACACCTCCTTCAACACAACCTCTACTCCATCTTCTCCACTATCCACACCAAAGTAAGAGAGCTTTAATCCTGCTCCAACACCGTGAGCCTTGCTGCCCTTCCACTCGGTCTCCAGGACAAAGAAAACATTTACCTTCCTTCTCTGCATCATGCCAGCAAACTCTCCACCTTCCCCTCTTCTGAGCAAGAAGTTAGGGTCCTCATCACAAGATCTGTTGACATTGTCGTGAACAACTTCAGGGGAGCCTGTCTTAGCTGTCGTTGCAACCCACAGAGTGAGCCCTGTAAACAATATTCCAAAAGTGGTTACCACACCTAACCTCACCGCTAGGAAATTCATTCTTCCTGTAACAATTATGTACAACAAACAACGTCCCCTTTTTATGTAATGTTATTTTAAGTCTGTTTTGATTTTTTCCTCAAGTTGTATCAGGCCCTGGAACTGGTCGAGATGCAGTGTCACTCTGTACAGATGTAACTCCCAGCTCCTCAGACACACCCAGTCCTTAAGATGCGCCCAGCCCCTCAGACGCGCTCAGCTCAGCCAAGTCGTCTCGTACCTGCTGTACAATACATTGAGAAGGGTCAGAATTTGATCTTATTGTGCACTTTCATACATCAAAACGTGTAGTCTCTCAGTCAACTTCCCTCTTTGAAACAAGACGGCATTCACAAATCCGTCTTTTTCATCCACTACCAAGTGAAATGGCCAGGAGTAATCTGGACACTGCAGAGAGCACGCATCAAACAAAGCTAGTTCAATCTCCACAAATGCCCTGTCAGCTTCCTCCGTCCACTGCAGTGGGGACACAAAATTTTTATATCCCACAGCCGAAATGAGGCTTCTCAAAGGAGTCATCTCACGGCTGAAACCAGGAACAAAGTTCTTACTGTAATTGATCAGCCCCAAAAATTTTAACATCATCCTAACATTTGCTGGTTTAGAATGATTTAAAATGGAGCTTTTCTGAGATGGCGTCAGTTGCAGGCCAGAGCCAGAGATGAGCCTACCCAAAAACTGAACTTTTGAACGACCCACCTGTAATTTGTGTTTTGACACTTTAAAACCACACTGGGCTAGATGTCGAAGCACAGCTTCAGATGCCAGCATAATAGCTTCTGAAGTCGGAGCTGCTATCAGAATATCATCAACGTATTGGATTAAAACCACTCCTGGTGGCAAAGGCAAATCAGTATGGACTTGCTTTAATACATTATTGAACAAAGAGGGCGAATCCACGAAATCCTGAGGTAATCTACTGTACGTGAATTGTTTCCCCTTAAAGGTAAATGCAAACAGATCCCTTGATCCAGCGTCCAGAGGCACACAAAAGAACGCGTTCGCCAGGTCAATACAAGTAAAAAACTTGTGTTCTGGCTGAATAGCATTCATCATAACATAAGGATTTGGAGTACCATAATTAGATGGAACAACAACCTTATTTATAGGCCTCAAATCATGAACTAAACGGTAATGAGATTTATCAGCTTTTGGTACCGGGTGTAGAGGTGTGTTCCAGCTCGAAACAGTAGGCTGCAACACACCAGCTTCCAGCAAACCCTTAATAGTTTGCTCTATACCGTCAATCTGCTCCTGTCGGAGTCGATATTGATGTTTATAGATTGGAACCGTGCCTGGCTTCAGGACGATCGATACAGGGTTGACACTCAGCAGGCCCACATCTGTAGAACTCCTGGCCCAAAGTGTATCA
>JBBPBX010019082.1:11794-44840 GCA_038048925.1 Garcialebias charrua
ACATATATATATATATATATATATACAGTATATATATATATACATACACACACACACACACACACCGGTATATACACACACACACAAACATTAAAATAAATATAGCCTCCCTACTATCGCGGGGTGTCTGGAACATAACCCCCACGATAAGTAAGGGACTACTGTACAGCTATCTATAGCAATGTCTTGGACATGCTAAAACCATGGTTTAACTTTGACCTTGATTTGGGACCTTGGATCTGGGGTGATGAAAAGTGAGACACTCCGTCTACTAATGGTGCATAATGTGCAAGAAGTTTCGTTAAATTATCTCGAGAGGATCAGAAGTTATGGGCAAGACAAGAGAAAGTTTATGGACATACCGACAGACCTTTCAACAGGCGTACAATAAGACGAGACCATAAATTGTCAGTTTACCGGTCTTTGACTTTGGGCTGGGACCTTTAGGGGGTGAAGCATCTTTTGAGGATGAGCTTGGTTTCGGTGGCCAGTGAGACAAAACAACAAGATCCCGTTTCTCTATGGGAGAGGACCTGAGGAGAGAGACCAACGTCAGATCACGTTTGAGTTTTGTTTAATCATTCCTGCATTAGTAAGTTTTCAAATTATAAAAAAAAGCACAATTTAAGGAAAAGAAGACTACACTACCCCATCAGCTGTTAATGGTAATAACAGTATTTACCAGTAATAAATAGCGTTTTGCAGGCAGACAAGTTATAAAGCCACACATCATTTGGGTACTTACAAAAACCATGGAATGTCCATGCTTCTTTACTCCTATTTTTGTACCCTGAATCAATCTGAGCTTTCTCCATTTACTCATCAATTGTTAGAATGGCCAAATCCTGGAGGATTCAAAGATACTGGTCTAGTTCACATCGTGTCTTCTATCAATCCTCGACAACCTGGGAGGGGTGGGTGGGGGACGACGACGTTATAGTATTATCAGACTTAGCCGATCCTAGATGTTCCTTCAGTATTCCTCCGTCCGTTAACGATCATCTTGAAGATGTGTGCAAATGTAAGCTACTTGGTGAGCTCAGCATTCTTCTCCACAGCTGGGTTTTGGATGCCATCCGAGTGAGTTTCAAGACAATCCACAAAGGAGGCGTCAATATTGTTTAATCTCTTCCTCTTCTTTTAATCCAGACACTCAGGATGACTCAGAGGTCAAAGTCGACAGACAAGCCAAGCAGACTTTACAGGGTGGTGCATGCTCCCCGTTTAACTAGGATGAAGGACCAAGAACTCCCATAGAACGTCTTTTCATCAGACTCAGGGCTTTAACTTTGCAGGTGGATATAAACAGCGCTGCTTTAGACACGTTCAGTGCCAGAAAGTTGCAAGATGCTGGTAAAAAGGCTTGTGATGGTTTCATTTCCCGGCTCAATGATGCAAACGTCTGACTAGACTTAGGGTTGCATGAGATATGAAATAAGAAATGCTGGCTGATCCAATCCCTCATAGATGAAAATGGAACACGGGGCTGTGAGGAAAACCCATCGATGTGGCATCAACTTACTTGAGCTCTATTTTTGTTTTGCTGAAGTTTGTCAAGACGATTTTCTTGAATCCGTTTTATCTTCAACATTTGCACATCATCCCTCTGAGAATTTGTGACAATATTCGTTTGTGGCCTTTTTAGCCATTTATTCTGTAATGGCACACTTCACAGCAGCAGTCATGCACTCAAATACATCCGTCCACCTTGTAGTTTGATGGTTGCAGAGTTGACTTCATTACAGGATCATTTGAACAAGTAATGTTCAGTATGATGATTCAGCTCTGAAAAGATGATTTGCTGCAACCCTGACAGCTTGGGAAATACAGAAATGCTTCTTGTGACTCCAGAGAAGTTGAGAATTTAGTGGGGATGAAGAACAAGAAGGTAATAATCCAGATCCTCTTCATGAATGGACTTCAGAAGGAACTGATGAGGCACCACGAGGAGAAAATGTGGACTGAAGTTTGAGAAAGTGCTTCTTCTTGGATCAATTAGCTTCACTTTGATTTACTTTACTGCACATTTGTGCAAAAAAAAAAAAAATTAGGGGGTGGTCTTAGAAAATATAAGCTTAAAATATAGGCACTCTGGTTCATCAAAGAACAAGTGATATTATTTGTAAACCTTAAATGCACAAATTATAATTGGGTTATTGGTAAGAATGAATTTGTTTGTTGCCAGCCAGCTTTAACAGGGGCAAGCAGTGATCGGTGTTCCAAACATTTCTTGCATTGTCTGCTCATCACCATCCAACTTGGCGATGGGATAACACCAGATCAGACTTTGATCTGTGAAAAATCCTCAGTCCACTTGCTTGTAAATTTTGTGTCTTGCTTTAACAGAGGCCATCAAAAGTTGCTGATAAGGAAACGACGATGCAGCATTATTAAATGAAGGGCGGTCGACCAGTTCCCAGTCATTTCTAAGCAGCTTCCTGGAAATTTCTGTTAGTCCTCTTCATAGCTTGCTTAGTTTCTGTTAGTCCTCTTCATAGCTTGCTTAGTTTCTGTTAGTCCTCTTCATAGCTTGCTTTGCCAATGGAAATGTAATTTTACATTGTGTAGTATGGTACTGAGAGCAAAGAGGTCTTCACAACATGCAGGGAAAGCAACTTTGAGCTTTAGGCGCTGAGTGCAGACAGATTTCTTCAGCTCAACCAACAGTTGCCTCAAGCCTTATTAGGCATCTTTTGAGTTTTCTTCAGGATTAACTGGCCAGCTTTAACAATATTTGGAGTCTAAAGCTCTTCTTCGGTAGGTATTTTTAAAAACATGTAGCACGCAGTTTGGGCGGCGTTTGAGAATGTTGTGGCTTTGCATCAAACGAATCACATTTAGCTCATCATGATATCTCCATTTTCCACAGCCGGCACCCCTTTCACACATTCTTTCTTGACCTCCTAATCATCATCATCAAGCCCCTGCGAACAGCGCTACAAGAAAAATACCGTACCTGTGTTTGCTCAAGGATCGGCGAGACTCCACCTGTTCTTTTCCTGAGCCCAAGTCTCTCGAGGATTTGCTGGCTTTGTCTTCCTCTCTGGAGGGCGAGTCTTGTGGTTTGGGCTTTCTTGGCTCCAGCCTTTTCAGAGGAACTGCCTTTAGCGGGAAACGCCTCTTCCTGAGAGTAAAAACAGAACTGGCATTTCCCCGTGCAGCCATGTCACCCAGACGAAGCCTGGGTCTCACATTCGGGGGTATTCTCAGCCTCATGAGAGACTCGGCTCCGATTTGCCGACTTCTAACCAGGTAACCTCTACCCCTATAAGACAAGGGTGGACCGCTAAATGGCCTGGGTAGACTCATCAGCTGAGGTCTCTCTCTCCTGGGGTATTTTAGACTGCCATGCTGCAGTTCAGGACCTGATAGCCTCCTCTTATAGGGTCCTGACATTTGTCTGTCCTGAAGGTTCCTGTGGTAAGATGATGATGGTGATGGACCTCTTTTCCATGAGGGGAATCTGTGAGGGGGCAGATGAGGGACATCTTGTGCCCTCTCTCGGCTGTGGGATTGGTTGCCCTGCCTCTCCGCAGGACCACGCTGCCGCCTGGAGTCTTGTTCAGACGACCACCTGCATTTCCATCAAACAATAGAAAACATCATTACAATGACAAATCCATTGCCATTTTAAGTGGGACGGGGCAGTTTTAACTTTTATCTTAAATGCAGCTCTTTCACAAGCCGACAGAATCAAATACCAGTAGGTAGCAGGTGTAAACTTTCAAAGGGGAATTACAGGTGTAACACTCCTCTTAACGTCACATTTAAAAATCAGATTCACTTTTACTGACTAGAACAAACATGAGCTGGAGCAGAGCTGATCATTATAATACCAGTGACTGGGAGAAGTGACCAGCTTCTGGTCTCCTCCAGTATC
This sequence comes from Garcialebias charrua, assembly GCA_038048925.1. Classification (NCBI taxonomy): domain Eukaryota; kingdom Metazoa; phylum Chordata; class Actinopteri; order Cyprinodontiformes; family Rivulidae; genus Garcialebias; species Garcialebias charrua. The sequence continues at coordinate 15,675 of JBBPBX010019082.1, forward strand.
ATTTTACCCAGCTTGGGGAACTGGTTCGCTTCTATACCTCTCTGGACATGAGCCTCTCCCAGGCATCTCCCTGGGGCTCCTCTGTGGCCCGGGGGGCCGGTGCTGCCCATTGTGTGACAAAGAGAACGATCCAGGCTCATTCCAGCGCTTCATGCCACGACTTGACTGCATATAGGGCCTTCCTCTTTGAGGAGGGTCTCGACTCCGCTCGTGGGGAAAACCTGGCTGTCTTCTGGGACCCCTGAAAGATCCCTGGTAGGGTGGTGCAGAGCGTGGCCTCCTGTCAGCTGGGTGGCCGCGAAAATGTCTTGGGGAAGAAAATCTATGATCTGACGGGTGACCGTAGAAAGGTGGGCCCCTTTGGCTCTGGTGTCCTTGAGCAGAATCGTGAGGGGATGGGCGACGCTGATCTTGCGAAGGGCGGTTCAGCCTAGGTGGGGGCGACCTCCGCTGACTAGAATGTGGCCCCATTTTGGGAGAATGGGATGAAGAGGATGGCCTCCAGCGATTAAAACGAGACTCTCTTTGCTCTTCCATGTCTCTTCTGTCGACCCGCGGCCGTCCACTTCCTCCACCTTTGGAATCCCTCCAGTTGGGAGGGGGCTTCTCTGTGTAACCCTGGCCATCTCTTCGACTTCTGGAGCCAGGGCTGTAATTTCCCTCATTATGTCCACGTCTATCTCCATAGGGTCTGGCAGGGCACAAATATAAAAATGATTAAAACATAAACATTGTACACTTCAAATCATTGTGTAAAATCACTGTCTGCATTTAACTTTAATCAGTCAAATAAATCAAAACCAAAGCAAAGTCTTACAATTAAATTGTAAGATTATAGCTGAGAGATTACCGGTACCTGGGCTTTGAGCGTGGCGGTTCAAATTCTGTTCGACCCATCTCTGGAACTCTATGTATAATCTATAAACAAATAAAATAAAAGATTTTATTTAATAGTTTAATAAAATTCAACAATGTATGATCTATCCTGTTTCTGTTTCAATTTGTGGAGTTCAGTCTATTTCTTCCACCTTTGTTGTCTGCCTTATCAATAACAGGCAGCTTTATTGCCACCTACCTGTACTTAAGTTGCTGGTGCCGCCTACTCTTGACAAGTTAGAAGTTTTTTCCTTTGGAGTCTGTTGACATACTGGCTGGCGCGAGTCACATGACCCATTTTAGTCGCTCTAGCACAAGAGTGCCCAATCCTGGTTCCCGAGGGCCAATATCCTGCATATTTTTGTAATTTCCCTGCTCTTCAGCAGGTCTGCAAGTTCTGCAGAACCCAGCTAATTGTTCATTTATTCAAATCAGTCGTGTCAAAGCAGAGAAACATTTAAAACATGCAAAAGAGGCCCTCAAGGCCCAAGACGGAGCACCACTGCTGTAGTGAGTAAGACCTATTATTTTATTTAAGCTTTATTTATACAGGTACCCTCATTGAGTCACTCATTTTCAAGAGAGACCCATTTGGGAACAGATGGTGGGGGTTAAGGGTGTTGCTCAAGGGCCCAGACTGGGGCAAATGAGGATGGAGGCAGGTGTGGGTGTTTCGCCTTTTCTATCCACATTTTGATGTTGTTGGTATGGGAAATTGAACCAGCAACCTTCCGATCGCAGGTCCACCTTCTCTAAGGTCTGTGCCACAACTCCCCTCTAAACAACTCCATTTAAATCTTTCAAAAGTACCCAGTGTTTCCCCCTACCATTACACAAGGACACCCCGTCCTATCAACAGAACCGGGCACCCTGCCTACCAAACAGCATTCAGCACAGACGGGCCTCCATCTCCGGGAGTGAATCATAAGGTTTGAGAGATTTGTGATATTTACCATACCAATTTATTTATAGAGCACTTAAAACAGTAACAAGGCCAACCAAGGTGCTGTACAATAGAAACAAACGGGCACAGTGGACAAGAAAACATAAAATAAAAATAGATATACAAATAGTAACAGAAACTAAAATGGCCAACACTGTAGCACAAGAGTGCCCAATCCTGGTTCCCGAGGGCCAATATCCTGCATATACAGGTAGTCCTCTTCTCGGGTTACGACGGTCTCGAGTTACGACGTTTCGTGGTTACGACGCATCTCCCATTTAAAAAAAATGTAAATAAATAAATAATTTTTGAAAAGCCGAGTTACGCAGTTTACGGTTTTACGTCGTAAACGTAGCGGCGGAGGAATACTGCACTGTACTCTCTAAAAAAGCTAAGTCTGGTCCTCTGGACATTAAAAAAACAAAGCAAAACTGTACTGTGAACGCGGTTTTACGTCGTAAACGAATAAGAGAATACGGAGGATGGACCGAGCTGGACGGCGGTTTTACGTCGTAAATGAATGGAGAATACGGCCGATGGATGGAGGAATACAACATCACCAGCCTCCCAGTAGGCCATAACTCTTTTTTCATCCGGGAGGGACTCAAGAGTAGAGCCGCTGCTTCTCCACATCGAGAGGAGCCAGTTGAGGTGGCTCGGGCATCTGGTTAGGATGCCTCCTGGACGCCTCCCTGGTGAGGTGTTCCGGGCATGTCCCACCGGGAGGAGACCCAGAGGAAGACCAAGGACACGCTGGGACTGTTTCTCGGCTGGCCTGGGAACGCCTTGGGATTATCCCGGAGGAGCTGGCCCAAGTGGCTGGGGAGAGTGAAGTCTGGGCCTCCCTACTTAGGCTGCTACCCCCGCGACCCGACCCCGGAAAAGCGGAAGAAAATGGATGGATGGACGATATATATCTCAATATTTTTTCTTTCCATGAAGAAGTAATAAAAATATTTGAGTCAAAGTTTTGTCCCAATTGTCACACAGGCAGGCACATTAACAGCTATAACTGCACAAAATAAAGGCCTAAAAAAATAAACAATTTACATATATTAAATAGTTTATTGTTAGACATCTACTTACAGTAATGAGGAGTTCAGTGTATTGCTCAGCAACACTTCAGCATGTGACTGCTGGTGGAATCGAACCTCCAACTCTCCCATTAGAGGATGACTGCTCTAGCCTCTCAATCACAGCTGCCCCCAGCTGAAGAGGATTATTATTTAATATATGTAAAAGGATGTCTAAAATATAAACTATTTAATAGCCAACATGTAAATAGTTTATTTTTTAGGCATTTATTTTGTACAGTTACAGCTAGGGATGTGCCGATCGATCGCCCACCGATCATAATCGGCCGATTTTCATGAAAAAGTATGTGATTGGCGTTTCCGATAAATGCCTTCCATTGCCGATCACAAAAACAGCCAAACATACTTTGAGCTGAGCTGTTTGCCTCCCTCCGCTGTGTTACGTCTGAGCTCCCAGGCTTCCTGTAGCACCATGCTGTCCAAACCCTTTACAGGAAGGACTATTAGTATGCTATCTTCATACATTTGGAGCCAGAAAAATGTTTTAATACGTTTTAATAACTTACCAAAAGCCGTCTGCCAGCGCCGCCATTAGCAACACCTGTTAGCATGTAGCCCCACCGAGTAGCCCCACCGAGTCCGCTGCGCAGTTACGGGCAGTCCAGTTTAGCTGCGGCTTCAAAAAGGCTGTCGGCTTTGTTATTCCAAGTTAGCTGGGTGTCCCCCGATATCTTCTGCTTCCAGTCCGACATCGAGGCGAGCTCCAGGAACCTCTGATCGCACAAAGCCGGCTGTCGAATCTGCAGCTCTGGGGTCCGGTTTAGCATGTTAGCCTTAGCTCATACCATGAGCTGCTGGTCTCGCGCAGCGCTGTGGGAGCGATCGGCGGAGCGATCGCGGCTGCTGCTCCAGTCCTGAGACATTCACAGAGTTCAGGGAGTGTTTCCAGCTAATTTATCCGTATGAGGCATCCTCTTATGGGAGAAACAGTCCTCCAAAGCCGACTGCCGAGACTCTGGAACTAATGAATGTAAAATGGCGGAGGCGGTATTTCCGGTTCCTGGTTCCCGCAGGAAGTTGTTCAAAAAAGCATGAAATTATTTATTTTAAAATAATAATGATACTTTACGTATTTATAAAGCCATTTAAAACATTCACAGCTGCAACAAAGTGCTGTACACATGAAATTAAGAACATTTAAACACACAAAAAAAATATTATTTTTTTTTTTTAGATTTCACATATTTTTATTAATTATGATAATCTCGTAGTTGTTGCATTGTGCCTGCAAGTTTGTCTGTATTTGTTCTCTGAAAAAAAATGAGTAAAAATATGTTTTTGTCTAGCCTGGCCCTCGCCTTCCTGCACAGCTCCGCTCAATTCTCATTTCCCTTCACTGCACAGTCTGGGACTTGTCCCATAGACAAGGATATCTCCGGTAGGTTTTGACCGGACCAATCAGAGAACAGAAGGCGGAGTTTTGAACGACGTCGACTGACGTCGTCATTCAAAATGGCTGCCGCCACGAAGGAATTTTCAAAACAAGGTAAAAAACTATTATTTCTCTGCTGATAAAAAATATATTTCTTAGCTGACGTTATATCAGAAGTGTTCCTGAGCAATCAGAGAGCAGAAGGCGGAGTTTTGAACGACGTCGACTGACGTCGTCATTCAAAATGGCTGCCGCCACGAAGGAATTTTCATCAAAACAAGGTAAAAAACTATTATTTCTCTGCTGATAAAAAATATATTTCATAGCTGACGTTATATCAGAAGTGTTCCTGAGCTTAACAGTTCCTAAATCAATTCACGAAATGGTCAAATCTGCTGGATTTAAATAGTTTCGGTTTGACATTTTCCAAACAGCCTCGGGTGCGCTACGAAAATAAATGATAAAAAATCGAATTTTATCTCAAATGTTTCATCTAGGCCAACAGTCAGTAAATTAAAGACATATAATTACACACTGGTGGCAGAAAAAATATCCACCGAGTGGTTTCTGAGCAATTTATCTGATAGCCTGGACCTCGCCAGGCTAAACTAACAAAACTCCGCCTTCTGTTCTCTGATTGGTCCATTCAAAAATCTAACGGAGAAATCGTTTGTCTATGGGAGAGATGCCAGACCCTAGTACAAAGCGAAGTGAAGGACATGGGTCTGGTTTTTGTCTAAATTATGGTGATTTTATGGTTTTATGGTTCTTTTCAGATCTTGTAGCCAGAAGCAGCACTCATAACTAAACCAATTAAGTTACAGGCAATCCATCTGATCGGTGATCGGTATATGTGATCGGCACACATATAAGTGATCGGCATTTGTGATCAGTATCAGTGATCGTCACACATAGGTGATCGGTATCGTGATCGGCTGCATAAAACCTGATCGGCACATCCCTAGTTACAGCGGTTAATAAATATGCCTGTGTGACAATTGGGACAAAACTTTGACTCAAACATATTTTTGTTATTACTTTATGGAAAGAAAAAATATTGATTTAATCTGTGGCTCCAGAGAGATCTCTCTCTTTTAGGACAATCCTTATTAGTCAAAGCAGAAGGTTTATCTAGACTCGTTTATCCAACCCTTGCACTTGGATGTCCCTAAACAAATTTGTATGAACTTTAAAGGGGACCACTTTTTATGGTATGTCTTTGGGGTTACCAGACAGTGTTCATTCAATTTAATACACAAAATAATTCTTAGATAATCAATTATACCCTTTTTAATTCTGCCATTTTTAACTTTCGTTTTGAACGACCGGTTTATGATAATGAGATCTCGTGGCACGCCCTTCAAAGATCTGCTTACATTAACTCCGCCCTCCAAAGGCAGACGAGGATGTCTGAAGTGACGCTGAGCTGTAACTGGACCGCGACGTATTTATTGTGTGGGACAGATCAGACGTGTACAAGTTGTCGTGTCATTTTTAATTTTTCCTCTGTAATAAATGTCCAACTCCCTCCCTGACGTCTCCCTCCCTCTCCCTGTGCGCGCGAGCTGATCGGATGTCACTCGCGGTCGCGGACACACACACACACACACACACACACACTCACAGCGGGGCTGTCTTGTTATCTGTGTCCCCCTCGCTCAGCCGCGCTTCGGGCCCGGCACACACACACACACACACACACACACACACACACGGGTTTGTCAATGAGGTTTAGCCGTACGTAGTCTGTCCTGCTAATGACACATAAACCAACACACACACACACAGCAACATGCTGCATATCGCTGTTCATTCAAGCCTCCCATCTGAAAACTATCAATTTTAAATCTGCTTAGTGCGCGCTCCATTATCTGGGCCAGGAGGGTCAGAGAGTTAGCTGGCTAGACTCTGTGACATTTTTAGCCATGAAATCAGGAAAAACAACCGTCACGTCTTTTTATACTGAAGTGGGTGGAGCCGCACCAGGGGTTGCTAGGTGAGGGGCTGGACTCAGGTTCGAGGTGGGTTGTCCTGGCGCTTGTGACGTCACAAGCGCGATGATTTCAAAACGAAACCTATCTTATCACAGTAAAATAAATATACTTAGAGTAAATAAACCACTGGGTGCATTTTTTTGGCCTTAGGACTGTTTTTTTATGAAGTAAATACCCAAAATTGAGTAAAAAAAAAACATTAAAAAGTGAATTTTGAATATGTGGTCCCCTTTAATAAAATAAACTTTAACTTTATATGGAGAAATAAATGCCATCTTATTAAGAAAAATGTTCTAATGAACAGGCTTGATAAGAGGTGGAATTGAAACCCTTGACTTTACATCTTTAAACAATACATAGTTCCCATGTGATGTCACATCTGTGGAATTTCCGGGTGGACCCTCCCAAGTAGAGGCAGCGCAGCAGTGAACGCAGTCTACTGGATGTGCATTTTTCACGTTGTTTATTTTTTGTTAATTTCTAATTAATTGCAATGGTTACTTTGTGTTGGGTCAGTGGGTGTTCCAGTCGGGTAGACGTTTGGGCAACGCGCAGGTTTCACTTAATCAAAAAAAAAGTAAACGTGAAGGATTTATCTCATCGGAGAAGCTCACAGCTTCGCTCTCTGACTGCTCGGATCTGCTCAGAAGACGTCGTGCTTTTGGCCGGTAAACAAAATATTCTACATAAATCATTTTGTGAAACAATGTCAGAACAATGTTAGAGTACAACTGTCTGTGTGTTAGAGCTGTTTTTTTCCCATTATTTAGCAGCACCGTCTTGCTGTGGTTAGCTTAGCATCTCGCTAACGCGACAACGGCCTCCTCACGGTCTCGCCGGACCGCCCCAGTGGGGGAAGGAGGACGGGAGCCAAGTCGTGCGGGCGACGCGTCGGTCCCATGGGACGTGCCCCCGCGGCCACGACGGATCCACGCCGTCCGACCTGAGCTCGCCGCGAGCCTCCGTGCGACGGACCCTCCGCTCCAGATGCTAACGACATGCTAACTTCCAACACGGTAACACTCAAAGTGCTGGTCCTGGTCCGTGTTCAGCCTGGACTGTTTGTTGGCTGTGTGTTATTTTAGTTAAACCTTTATTTAGCTGGTTAGATATGATTGAGACAGTTTACACATCTTTTTTGGATTTAAAGCTGTGAAGCTCTGCGCTGTGAAGCTGGTGTGCGCTCCTCGTAGTACAGGTAACCCCCGACCTACGACCCCATCGACCTGCGAACCACGGGACCTACGAACATATCATATTTAATAAAAATATGAATTTAAAAAAAAATATATATATTTTTTTTTTTTTTGTGTTTAAATGTTCTTAATTTCATGTGTACATCACTTTGTTGCAGCTCTGGTTGTTTTAAAGGCTTTATAAATAATAATTATGATAAAAAAGATCATTTCTGATCATTTTTGAGCAATTTTTGAGCAATCTTGGGCAACAGGAAGTAGGTCTTCAGTTTACACGGTCACAAATTAATGTAGAACACCGGACGCTATTTTAGGTTCAGTCACTGGGGTCTCCGGTCACAAATTAATGTAGAACACCGGACGCCATCTTAGGTTAGCTGCCGAGAGCCGGACGAAGACTGGTGACCAGGATGGCTTCATATGGATTAATTACTAGCTGGAAACGTCTCTGTGAACTTTGTGGATGTCTCAGGCAGCAGCGGATTTATCGCCGATCGTGCCAGGCCGCCGTGCGAACACCTCCGGCCGGCCTGGCTACACCTCCGGCCTGGCTAGCTCCAGAGCTAACACTGGAGCTAACACGGGAGCCGGCCTTTTGAACACTGGTGACCAGGATCGCATCATATGGATTAATTACTAGCTGGAATAGCTCTGTGGACGTCTCAGGCTGGAGCAGCGGCTGGAGCAGCAGCTGCAGATTGATCGCGCCGCCGCTCCAACACTAGCTCATGGCTTGGCTAGCAGAAGCTAGCCAGCTAGCTAACACAGGTCTGGAGCAGCTGCGGTGGCTTGCCGGCCCCCGCGCTGCTTGGCCCGAAAACAATCAACGCATGGCAACCTATGTCGGCTTTGACCATCTCAAAGTAAGAAAATATATTTTTATTTATTCTGTAAATGTGAATAGCAATGTTTAACATTACAGTACACTACTTTACATGCTTAAATGTGTGCGCGCGCTCCGTTAGCATGATAAATAAAGGTTGAATGAATGAATGAATGAATAATTTTTTTTTTAATATAATTTTCACCCCCTACCTACGAACGGATCGAGCTGCGAACGGTTCTTGGGTCCCAAACTCGTTCGTAGGTCGGGGGTTCCCTGTAATTAAATAATTAATGATATCAGAGTAAATAAATAAAATAAATAAATGTCACATTTGTCATCTGTGTATGTTTCCCATACAAGACGAAATTCGTCTCTGCATTTAACCCAACCACCACCAGGTGGTGCAGTGAACAGCCATAGAAAGCGCCCGGGGAGCTGGGGAAATAGGTGTGCACTCATAAGCTGTTTTCGCATTGCACGGCCCTCCCCAGTCCAGCTCGTCCCTGGGTGGCCCAGAGCCAGCTCTGGGTGGCCCAGAGCCAGCTCTGGGTCACCCGCGTTCATTACGCATTTGCCGCAGAGCCGCCTTGAAGTGGGTGGGCAGTTCTCTGGAAGTGGGTGGGGTGCTCTCTTCACGTGGGTGGAGTGTTCGTGTTTTAAGAGAGGAGACTCCGCTAAAAATTATTTGTTAGCTGGATATATATATATTAGTGTTTCTGAGTTTAATTTTTGTTAATAACTGATCACAAATCAGCTTATGTCACAACGTAAATAACCACGAAGCGCGCACCCATTTCCGCCTTTCAGCGCGACTTGAATGTCATTAAAATATAACTAATATTGTCTAACTGTTGCGCGCAGCCAGGGTTTTAAAATATAACTAATAATCTCTAACTCCTTTGCGTAGCTAGAATGTTAAGAGCGGTGATTCCTTCATAAGCAACGTGAACTCCCAAAAAAAAAACAATCCGCCGCCGTGGCTTAGAGCGTTAATGCTCTTTTATCTTGACCAGACGAAGCGGGTTCGCGTCCCACCTGGGACAAGGTTTTTTTTTACGTTTGTCTTTTATTGGAGTAAATAAAAAGGAGTTTGTTTGGTAAAATGCTTAACAAAACTCCTTTTTATTTACTCCAATAAAAGACAAACGTAAAAAAAACCTTGTCCCAGGTGGGACGCGAACCCGCTTCGTCTGGTCAAGATAAAAGAGCATTAACGCTCTAAGCCACGGCGGCGGATTGTTTTTTTTGGGAGTTCACGTTGCTTATGAAGGAATCACCGCTCTTAACATTCTAGCTACGCAAAGGAGTTAGAGATTATTAGTTATATTTTAAAACCCTGGCTGCGCGCAACAGTTAGACAATATTAGTTATATTTTAATGACATTCAAGTCGCGCTGAAAGGCGGAAATGGGTGCGCGCTTCGTTGTTATTTACGTTGTAACATAAGCTGATTTGTGATCAGTTATTAACAAAAATTTAACTCAGAAAAACTAATTCAGCTAACAATTGTTTTAGGGGTTTCTGTAGTTACATTTGAATGAAATACAGCCCTACGGTACTGAGGTTGTTGTTAGAACGAGTCCAGCCCCTGCTGCAAACAACGAATCAAATGTGAGCAGTACATGACGTCAAACTGGGCCGGGGGAGCTCGGCCCGATAGAACCACGGTGGAGATGGTTCCAAAACGAGGGTGGAGCCGGGGAAAAAAAGGAAAATGCGAACACGCTGAACCCGGGTTAGAAGGCGGGGCGGGGCGTCCCGGGCCATAGAGGGCCGGTCAATGCGAAAACGGCTATAGACACCCCAAGGTGTGTAGTGGCCGGGGCCAGGGTTTGAACCTGTGTCCTTCGGGTCCCAAGTCGGCAGCCCTAACTACTTGGTGACAAGTTGTCCGCTTCGTCTGCCATGATTTCTTTCTCCTACTCATTCAACTCCGACCACTGCCATTTTGCTCTTGTGCCTTGGTGAAGCTAGTAATGTATTTAGCTGTGGTAGCTCGAGTCTGTCTGTCCGCCATTTCTGCCTTTACGAGTGGCGAAAAACCCGGTATTGCGCAATACTCGCCACATGTGTGGGAACTATGTATAAATTCAAAATTAGATATCTGACAAACCTCCTAAAAAATCTATAACTTTGACAAGGTGGGAGGATTACCGTACCCTTTCTTCTTAAATGCAACTACAGTATAGTATAGACTGAGGAACAGCTTCTACCCTGAGGCTGTTAGACTCATGAATAAATAAAAATAAAATAAAAATAAAAAATAAACACTGCAAAATATCACATCATACTGATGCTGATCTGTTTTCTTGTTGCTGTGTTCATCTGTGTTCATCTGTGACCATCTGCTCATACAAACTCATGTTCGTGCTGCTGTTTATTCCCACTATATTAAGCTTAGTGTATTACTAGTTGATGTTTTTCTTAGTTAGTTCTAGATGTTATTACTGTTTTTCTCTTGCATTTGTTGTTGGATGTAACTGGGACCCCGTGTACATAATCTCGTTTTCATCACATGTCACATGCGGTGCAAATGACAATAAAGACTCTCTGACTCTGACTCTGTATACCCAAAATACCCTTAAGGTTATCTATGTTCCATAAACAGATGTTTAAGATGGTCACTTTTGTACGAACACAATTTTCCCGTCATAAATTTGTTATCCGGAATAATGAAGAAATTAAAGGTTCAGTATGCAGTTTCTGTAGAACTGCAGCAGTTAGAAATATTTTCAACAGGCAAAGCATTCTGATCCCTCCCCCTCAGAGCCATATGTGGCTCTGCCCCCTTGTGGTCTGTTGAATTTCAAATTCAAGCTCTGTTTTTATTGGCTGATTCAAATTCAAGCTCTGTTTTTATTGGCTGGTTACAAACTCTGTTTTTATTGGCTGGAAAATGGCGGGTCACCTTTTCTTTTTAGAAATGCTTATTTACCACCTGGAGAAGCAAGGGGACAATATTTTTTTTAAATTTTTTTTCAGAGATTACCTGGCTAACATCAGTCTGTCAGGAGGTAGTGACAGAGTGAAGAAATATGTTCATAAAAAAAGCTACATACTGCAGCTTTAAATACAAAAATTAAGACAAATTTTTATAGGAAATTGTTTGATAAAAGAATATTACTTGTAAGCCAATTGTTAAATCCAAACAGTCACTTGTTATCTTGTTCTGAATTTATGTCACATTTTCAATTTCCTGTTACACCTAAAGAATATGCCGTGGTCTAAAAAAAAAAAAGCTAAGTCTGGTCCTGTGGACACTCAAAAAACAAAACAAAAAATGTTCCAGAGGACCAGACTTAACTTTTTTAGATTTTTCTACCTGGATTATAGAACATGCATCAAGGTAATATGCTGTGGTGTTTGACACAATCCCCAGTGGAGCTTTAAAACTTCTATCAACACCTCCAGGTCAAAATCATCCAATGCCTTGTTTTGATCCAGGTTCCATTTATATTGACTATGATTGTCCTTTGATAAGTAAGAAAACAACTAAGAAAACATTAAGAAATATTATCTTAAGAGACGTTGTCTTTTCACCAACTTGTACATTTTACTGGTCCAACATATTTGGAAATGGACTTTTTTATTTATTTAATTTTGATTTGATTTATTCATTCATTCATTCAATGATTAAAACAACAAAACAATACAATACAATGAGAGAAAAAATATATATAAAATGAAAGGCGGCAGAAGAAGAAAAAATCTTATTTTTTCTGCCCCTTTTTCTCCAATACTGTAAACAATTCATACAGACAACTCCTTTGATTACAAAGTTAATAATCAACTTAATTTTAACCTCCAAAAATAAACACTTGATACAACCAACTCATATAATTTCCAAAATAGTGAACAACTTAATTATTAATTACTACCCTCGGTATCATACACAAACTTCCAAATTTCAACTCATTTAAATATATGTATGACTTGGCTACTCCCAAAGAAATACCTAATAAATAATAAAGTAAAATAAATTTCATACAAAATTATTCACAATTGTTATCCAGTTAAAGCATTTTTGATAAAAAGATATAAATGGGACTTGGATCCTATGTGTACTTTTTTGTAAAAATCACGAAGAAGAGCTCGTTCCTTTGTTTTGGGATTGTTGTTACACCAAAATATTCTGGAGGGACATGTCAATTTTTTTCAATAGAAAGAATGTGAATATCACCAACAGAAAAGCATGTTTTCTTTGGGATGGAGAAATGTGACCTTGTTAAAACAGAATATTTATACGTTGTTAACTTTTTTATTTTATTTATGGTAAATATCATATTCACACCTCCAAATACAGGTAGTCCTCCCTCGACTTATGACGTTTCGGACTTACGTCACGCATCTCAAAAAAATAATGTTTTTTTAAATGTAAATAAATGTACAGTACTGTACAGTTACCAGAGCACTTAGCCTATCCTAACACAGTTTTTAAAGATGAAGGAGTGAGTTGAATTGTCTCCCTCCTCCCTAGCAGGCTCCTTTCACATAAAGGGAGCTAGCTCCCTTTATGTGAAAGAGAGACAATTCAACTCACTCCATTTTTAAAAACTGTGTTAGGATAGGCTAAGTGCTTGGTAACTGTACATTTATTTATTTATAATAAAAAATAAAGTTTTTTTTTTGTATGTGATCCGACTTACGTCATTTTCGACTTACGAACGGCCAGTAGGTCGGGAACTCGTTCGTAAGTCGGGGACTACCTGTATTTACAACAAACGCCTAACTTCCAGATTTTATTATCTTCTATAAATATTTATATAGAATCCATTAGGGATGTAATGGCACACGTAGGTGTACCGAACCATTTCGGTACGGCACGTTCGGTTCACCTGCGTAACGTTGCGGTTATTTTTTCACTTATTAAAGTTTATTAACGAGAGAATATATGCGCCGCGGAACTAAAGATCCTAGGAGAGTTTCAGCATGGCGCTTTTATCTTGCAGCACACGTAGCATTAGCAGCCTAGCTTCTCGATTGCGGTCTCCTGTTTGGGAACGTTATGGCTTCCTTGTTAAAAGATGAGCGCAAATCCGAAGCTGTGTGTGGACATTGTTTCACGGAGATTGGATCTGTAGCAGCAACACGTCTGACTTGTTAACGGACTTGAAACGACGTCATCCAAAAGTGAACGTCTTATGTACGTACAAGCAAGAAAAGCAGCTTGTTGCAAACACCAAACAGCAGCAGCATTTAAACAACCATCAGGTAATTCAGATCGGTCCAGAGTAGGGCTGTGCGATATGACGATATATATCGTGGGGACGATAGAAACGTGTCTATCGTGCTACTTTCCTTCTATCGTGTCTATCGTGATAAATAAGAATAAATAAATAACTGTCGCAAAGAAGCTTCGTATGTGGTTTTGCGAGATGACGGCGCTGCTTTATGTTTCACGCACGCGCGGGTTTGCGACACATGCTTTACGTTGTTAAACTCGAGAGTAGTTTTTTTTTTTCTTCGGCTTTTTTCCCTGCGTTAGGGGTCGCCACAGCGAACTGGTCGCACGAAGATTTGGCAGTTTTTACGCCGGATGCCCTTCCTGACACAACCACAGACCACCGAGCAACCACAGCCCTCTGTGTGGAGCAGAGAGCTGATATCTAGGGTTCCCGGGGGAGCAGATGGTGTGGGTTAAGGGCCTTGCTCAAGGGCCCAGAGTGGGGCAGATGAGGGTGGAGACAAGTGTGACCGCTTCACTTATCCCACCCACATCTTTGATGTTGTCGGTACCGGGGCTTGAACCGGCGACCTTCCGATCACAAGCGCACCTTCTTAACCTCTGCGCCACCACTCCCCCGTTAAACTCGAGAGTAGTGCTGGACGATAATTCAATAACGATAAATATCGCGATATACTTTTATTCAATAACGATGATATGAAGTTTAAGCATATTTTCGATATTTCGATAGGATTTTACAACGTTTTTCTGTTTCTGTTCGGGTTGGAGCGGCTGCTTCAACAACCCGCCCGGACAGAAAAAGCTGTGACACAAAACGTGCGTGGTGACGTCGTTGTTACGCAGCGCTCAGTCCAGCAGCAGGCGTTAGCGGTAGCAGGCTAAAAGCTAAGCTAGTCTCCAAAGCGCGTTAAGTTTTCGCTTCAAAACGAGTCAAACGAGTGCTCATGACCGTCAGAATGTGACTGAACAAAGTTTCACAAGCGAAGAGAAAGCAGACGACATCACTGATGAGAGGAAAGACTAATTCGTCGGTGTGGACGTAGTTCGGTTTTGTTAAACTGCAGGTCTCATCTGCAGCGAGTCCTACTCGGTTTCTTTATTTTGCAAAACGTGACAAAGTCGTTCTAACTAGCGGTGGGAACATCTATTCTAACTTGTTTAATCTGAAGAGTTTCCACTCGATAGAATATGATGAGAGTCAGAAGATGAAGAACAATAAAGTTTGAGCCAACGTTTCCCTGAAACTACGACGTAAACAAACAGCCCCAGCAGCGCTGCATGTTTTTTAAATTCAAAATAAAACAAATTCATCAGAAGAAGAAAAAACACTGAATGAAAATGTGCAGAAAGACGAAAATAGTGTTTTAATATCTGCCCCTTGTTTAAAAAATACAAAATAACTAACAAACAACAACCTTCACTTCACCTGCACCACACCTTCCCAACAACTTTGATTTAATCATATTTTAAAACATAGTTTTAGAAATGTTTATGGTGATATCAAGTCAACACAATCCTGTTTCCTGATTTACAACTCAGCTCCTTCAAACTAGTCCTAAATGGAGGTTTTACAAACATTTACATTCCCTTCAGGGTTTAATAACTTTAAACAAATTTTAATTGAATATTTGGGGGGTAATTTTTTTTTCAGTTTTATACATGACTTGTAAAATACTATGTTCAACCAAATCATAAAATTTTAATAATTTAAACTGATGAAATATTTGTTGGGTGACCATAGCACTTCCTACTAATAATTCTTGTAGCTCTTTAAAAACAAAACAAAAAAAACAGGGTTTGTAATAGTTTTACATGCTTTTCCCCAAACTTCAATACAACAGATTAAATATGGAACAATCATTACATTATTCAATATATTCAAAACTTTGTCATTCAAAAACTATTTTACTTTATACAGTAATGCAATTGATTTTGTTATTTTTATTCTTAAGTAATTTCCATGAGATTTCTATGTCAGCTTCTTATAAATAACAACACCCAAAAGTTTTATTTAATTAACTATGAATTTCAATGCTGTAAATTTTAAAGATGTTTAAAGTTAAAACTATTAATATTGACACAGTTGAGAATTTTATGGCAAGAAAGTTCATGCTCAATAATCCACGTACCAAATCCAATAATTTTCAGTCGGGTCATCTGGACAGTTTCTTTTTATAGAAATTGGATGGAGGATGGAGGGTGAAACGTTTCTATAAAAAAGAAAGTGTCCAGATGACCCGACTGAGAATTATTGGGTTGAGAAGTTTATGTTTATTTGATGGTGATTTCCATCTTTTTGGAGGCTAAATACAAATACAAGGAGAACATTAATTTATTTGTATAGTTTATAGTTTTTTTTAGGCTTTTATATTGTTTATATCGATATCGAATTATATCGATATCGACCGAAATTAAGAACTATATCGTGATAAAAATTTTGGCCATATCGTCCAGCCCTACTCGAGAGCAACAGAGCCGCAGGGGCATGAAGCCGATGTCTCAATAAGGAGAAAACAGCTGCACAGGCAGCCCAAGAAGAATAACTTTTACCAAAAAGAGGGGGAAGCTCACCTTGTTAGCTTCCATTATTTCGCTCCGCTGAAACTCGGAGACAAAATGGGTCCAGAGGACACGAACCCAGAGTCCAACCGAGTCCGAACTCGGGTCCAGTTAACCAATACAAAACAGACCAGAGACACAACAGAACCGCAATCAAACGCAACGTTTTCTCTTTTCTGTTTCTTGCTTTGTTTACTCAAACTTCAGAGCGGATTTCTTCTTCGTGAGTTTCATTAGCAGCTGTTGTTTTACCGCCACCTGCAGGAAAAATTTGGACCAAAGTAGAAAAGGAGTTGTTTGTTTGTTTGTTAGTTTATTCATTTTATAATATGAAATACAACAATTAACGTATTCATAATAGAAAAAAATAAAATGAAAGGTAGCAGATGAAGAATAAATCTTATTAAATCTGCTCCTTATTCATCTAATAACAGTTCAAACAATATTTTCTATAATAACAAAATAAGTAAATAACTCAGTCAATTTTCAATTCACATATATCACACATTAAATTAGATTCATTTATTTTTTTAGCAATTCATTTTTTACCAGTTTCTTAAATACAAGGAATGATTTGGCTTCCTTAACATTTGTCATTTGGCATTAAGTCATTCCATAATCGTACTCCTTGAATTAAGGTAGATCTTAGGTAGATCTAGTTTCTACTTTGGTCCAAATTTCCTTGTTCTTTTTGTTCACATTCTTATAATTGTAACTATCTGTAGTAAAATAATAAAATAAAAAAACTTTGGTCCAAATTTTTCCTGTACACACACACACATCGTGTTGTATATATCGTGATATATATCGTTATCGTGATATAAAAAAAGTCCATATCGTGATATATGATTTTTTTCCATATCGCCCAGCCCTAGTCCAGAGCAATAACACAAACTGTAGGAGTTTTTAAAGATCTGGATCTACGTCTGAATGTTGTTGATGTGCCGACTTTTAAGTTCTTAAGCCTCGCTACGACATCCATCACGTCAACACTTCAGCCAAAAAGTTCATCACTTTATGAATAAGTTAAAACTGATATTGTCAACAAGCCCTGCCCTGATGATGACCGAGAGATTTAACCACCTCAACCGTTCAAGAAGAGGTATTGTTCTTTTATTATTATTATCTAATTAACCTTTTTAATTAAAAATTATAATCTTATTCATTGTTGTTTTTTTTAACACCTCTGTGTTTTATTTCCAGTCTGGGACAGAGATAGCAGCTGTTATAAGAAGTGTGTGATGACTGAACTCTGAACTTTTCCAGGGACCTGTCAGAGTCAGAGAGTCAGAGAGTCTTTATTGTCATTTGCACCGCATGTGGTACATGTGATGAAAACGAGATTATGTACACGAGGTCCCAGTTACATCCAACAACAAATGAAAGAGAAAAACAGTAATAACATCTAGAATTAACTAAGAAAAACATCAACTAGTAATACACTAAGCCTAATATAGTGGGAATAAACAGCAGCACGAACATGAGTTTGTATGAGCAGATGGTCCCACTGTCCCACCTGGATGAGCAGGTCCAAGAAGAGGTTGTGAGTAATGAGGCTAAATACAGCCACACTGCTGTTACTGTTGTTATTGAGAGGATTTTTCTCCACCACTGGAGAAATTCACTGCAACTAGATCTGTGCTTTTAGTAGAAAATGTGGACAAGTTGTTCTTTTTGGACAAAGCCTTTAAACTTGATTAGTTAGATCATAAACAGTCTGCTGCTGCTTATTGTTCTGGTTCTGGCTGTTATTGTATTTATTAATATTTTTATTATTGTTAGTACTGTATAGTTTATTTATTGTAAATAATGCAGTTCATTTAAAATATCGCCCAAATGGGTCGCTTTTATTTATTTTTATACAAACGTATTGTTTACTTGGCATACTTTCTAAATGAACATTTTTTTAAGTCTTTATTTTGTACCGAAAATAGACCAAACCCTCCTTGTAATTGAGCCGAACCGAAATGTGATTTTAGCGTACCGTTACACCCCTAGAATCCATACAAGAAAGCTCAAATGCTAAAGCCATTCAAATGACTAACTGCCCTGAAGAACTGCAACCCTTGAGCACCCATTTCATTTTAACTTTGTAAAATACTGTTTTATGTTCTGTAATACCCTTGATGGCTGTATCTGTGTTTATAATTAATTAGTTCTGTGTTGTTCTATTTTGTTCTTGCATGTTCCATATTTGCAACAAAAAATAATAATAAATAGCAGCACGCTAATGAATAAGCTATACTAATCTGATGTCATCAAGTCGAATTACACGACGCAACATGCAAATCATCAATATTACATTAACGTGAGAACTTATGTTTCAACGATTTAATGCGAAGAAACATGCGTTGTTGACCGTTATGGTGGCTGCTACTTGTGTTTCTGTTCGGACTCGGCCCATGTTTTTAATTCTAGTTTGAAGCCTTTAAACTAATTTACTAGACTGAATGTTTCAATAAATAAATCCCAACACTTCTGTAGTAAATGCATTAACGCGATGCTTCGTTTGGGTTAAGTTTATCCACACAAACACGGGGAGACAGGCCAGGATCTTCGTCTTGATGCTAATTTTAGCTGAAGCTAGCGGGTACATTTCGATGGTACGCTCGACAAAATGGAGTTCACGTCAACCCGGCGATCCTTACAATGTTTCAGCAACAACTTAAGACAGATACTTTTTTATTTATTTAGATATACACAAAAAGTTAGCACTGAAAAGGTCACGAAAAGCTACTTACCAAATCCAACCAGTGAAGATGAACACTACGTACGACACAGTTGATGATCAGAACGATTCTTCCTTCTTCTTCTTAACGAGAATGACTCTTCACTCTTCCTGTCGGAGTCGAGTCGGCCCTTAAGAGAAATGTTGACGCGCCCCCATCGACTGGGAGTGGTACTACACGTCAGTGGCAATTTTTATTTTCTTTAGGTTCTCGTCTTGTGTGGACTGAATGTAAAATAAAACACAAACAAATCAGTACTATAACTCTGTACATGTCTGTTTCCTATTTTATTTTATTTTTCTGATAATTATTTTTGTGTCAGGGCCCTTGAGACTCAGACCTGAACCCCTTTACTGAGTGTGAAAAAGGGCTAAATGAAGTGCTACATTTTAGGTGACATAAATTCAGTCTTTTAAATCTGTCCTATTATGTCCACTTGAAATAAAACGGTTTAGATGTGTTTAAATAAAATAAACAGGGGCCAGTCTTTGTGAAATTCAAATGTGCAAATGTTCGAATTAGCTTGGGTAAATAGAGGTCAGTTTTCATGTTTACTTTGTACATTTATTTTGACGTGAAAATGTCTGTAGTAGACACAAAAATCAACCACAATTCAATACATAAAAAGGTGAAGCGGGTGGCTGCTTGTCCTGAGCCTGGTTCTAGACGTTTCTTCGAGTTCTTCCTTTCCACTGTCGCCTTCATGCTTGCTCAAGACGAGAGCCTGTGATGAAGTTAAATGCAAAGCAGTCTGCTCCTCAGAGAAATAGTGTTAAATGACTTTTTATGCATATGAATATTTTTGTGCACTTACGGTGAGTTATCCTGCTGCCCGAGGCTCACCACCTCGGACAGATTCACCTTTTGGTAAATAAATTCTACAGTGAATTTATAAAATGTGTAAGGACGGATCTCATGTACAACCCCAGTTTTAACAGAGTTGGGATGTTGTGTAAAATGTAAATGAAAACAACATGCAACGATTTAGAAATCCTCATAAACCCTTATTTTATTTCGATGGAACATAGTAAACATTTGGTTCAAGGTTCTTTATTGTCATTCACATCACGTGGAACGAAATTGAGTACACAAGGTCCCAGTTACACCCAAATAAAGCAACAACATAAAGTATAAAAATTAACAGTATACAAGGATCTATGATATAAATTAAACATAATGTAAAATAATACAGTGTATTAAACAGCAGCCCGAACATGAGACTGTTGTGAGCAGATGGGTATGAATACAGCAGCTTAAATCAGCAGGATAATCAGCAGCATGGATAATCAGCAGTAGCAGCAGATAGTCAACAATGATCCTGTTTGAAATACTTATTTTTGATCTAAAACAACCTTTAATCCGGACTGTTTGAAATACTTATTTTGATCAAAAACAAACTTTAATCCCGACTGTTGGACTATTTCTTTTAATCTACAACAACCTTTAATCCGGACTGTTTGAAATAATTATTTTGATCTAAAACAAACTTTGGGGGCCGAGATGGGGTAGAGGCAGGGCAGCCAACCCAGGACGCAAAAGCTCTAGGTTCAACTCCCAGCCATTCCCACATGCTATGGTATCTCTGAGCAAGACACCTAATCCCTAATTGCTCCCCAAGAGCTCACATAGCCTACCTGGGTGCAATCCAGGTGCGATGGGTGAAATGCAGAGAACCAATTTTGTCATTGTAAGGAAACATACAATGATGACAACACAGAGCACTTTACTTTGTTTCAACAACATGTCCACACACACACTTGAAGTGAGGACCAACTAAAAAAGACCAGAAGAGTAGCTCTGAACCACTTAAAAATAAAGGAAGATAAATTTTGGACACTAGGTGTCACCCACCCACTAAACACTGCCCAGATTTTGCAAAACAGCAACATTCTGGGAAAACAAAAAAAACAAAACAACTGTTTTTAACCAGCCAAGTGAGACAATTATTGTGTGAATGCTTATTAAGCATTAACCTTCTGTTCTGCTATTTTAAACAACAGCGCCTGATCAAGAAAGGTCATCAGAGACTCTACTCCCTCAGACGGCTGAGACGAGCTGGTCTGAGAAGCTCAGTCCTCACCTCCTTCTACAGGTGTGCAGTGGAGAGCATCCTGTGCTCCAGCATCAACATGTGGCATGGAGGCTGCACAGCTGCAGAAAGAAAAGCTTTGCAGAGAGTGGTGAAGGCTGCACAGAAGATGTTGGAGTCAGCCTCCTCACCATCACAGACATTTACACCTCCAGATGCAGGAAGAGGGCCACCTGCATCATGAAAGACCTCACTCACCCAGCACACACACTTTTGCCCCGATCCCCTCAGGAAGGACATTATGGAGCATTAAGTGTAGAACCACTAGACTGAGGAACAGCTTCTACCCTGAGGCTGTTAGACTCATGAATATCTAAATAATCAGAATAATCACTGTGAAATATCACATCTTGTTTCTGCTGATCTGTTTCATGTTGCTGCTGATCTGTTTCATGTTGCTGCTGATCTGTTTCATGTTGCTGCTGATCTGTTTCATGTTGCTGCTGATCTGTTTCATGTTGCTGCTGATCTGTTTCATGTTGCTGCTGATCTGTTTCATGTTGCTGCTGATCTGTTTCATGTTGCTGCTGATCTGTTTCATTTTGCTGCTGATCTGTTTCATGTTGCTGCTGATCTGTTTCATGTTGCTGCTGATCTGTTTCATTTTGCTGCTGATCTGTTTCATTTTGCTGCTGATCTGTTTCATTTTGCTGCTGATCTGTTTCATGTTGCTGCTGATCTGTTTCATGTTGCTGCTGATCTGTTTCATTTTGCTGCTGATCTGTTTCATGTTGCTGCTGATCTGTTTCATGTTGCTGCTGATCTGTTTCATGTTGCTGCTGATCTGTTTCATGTTGCTGCTGATCTGTTTCATGTTGCTGCTGATCTGTTTCATGTTGCTGCTGATCTGTTTCATGTTGCTGCTGATCTGTTTCATGTTGCTGCTGATCTGTTTCATGTTGCTGCTGATCTGTTTCATGTTGCTGCTGATCTGTTTCATGTAGCTGCTGATCTGTTTCATGTTGCTGCTGATCTGTTTCATGTTGCTGCTGATCTGTTTCATGTTGCTGCTGATCTGTTTCATGTAGCTGCTGATCTGTTTCATGTAGCTGCTGATCTGTTTCATGTAGCTGCTGATCTGTTTCATGTTGCTGCTGATCTGTTTCATGTTGCTGCTGATCTGTTTCATTTAGCTGCTGATCTGTTTCATTTTGCTGCTGATCTGTTTCATTTAGCTGCTGATCTGTTTCATGTTGCTGCTGATCTGTTTCATTTAGCTGCTGATCTGTTTCATGTTGCTGCTGATCTGTTTCATGTTGCTGCTGATCTGTTTCATTTAGCTGCTGATTTGTTTCATTTAGCTGCTGATCTGTTTCATTTAGCTGCTGATCTGTTTCATTTAGCTGCTGATCTGTTTCATGTTGCTGCTGATCGGTTTCATTTTGCTGCTAATTTGTTTCATTTAGCTGCTGATCTGTTTCATTTTGCTGCTGATCTGTTTCATTTAGCTGCTGATCTGTTTCATGTTGCTGCTGATCTGTTTCATGTTGCTGCTGATCTGTTTCATGTTGCTGCTGATCTGTTTCATTTGCTGCTGATCTGTTTCATGTAGCTGCTGATCTGTTTCATGTAGCTGCTGATCTGTTTCATGTTGCTGCTGATCTGTTTCATGTTGCTGCTGATCTGTTTCATGTTGCTGCTGATCTGTTTCATGTTGCTGCTGATCTGTTTCATGTTGCTGCTGATCTGTTTCATGTTGCTGCTGATCTGTTTCATGTTGCTGCTGATCTGTTTCATGTTGCTGCTGATCTGTTTCATGTTGCTGCTGATCTGTTTCATGTTGCTGCTGATCTGTTTCATGTTGCTGCTGATCTGTTTCATGTTGCTGCTGATCTGTTTCATTTAGCTGCTGATCTGTTTCATGTTGCTGCTGATCTGTTTCATGTTGCTGCTGATCTGTTTCATGTTGCTGCTGATCTGTTTCATGTTGCTGCTGATCTGTTTCATTTTGCTGCTGATCTGTTTCATGTTGCTGCTGATCTGTTTCATGTTGCTGCTGATCTGTTTCATTTTGCTGCTGATCTGTTTCATGTTGCTGCTGATCTGTTTCATTTTGCTGCT
The DNA here is from genome assembly GCA_038048925.1 of Garcialebias charrua. NCBI lineage: Eukaryota > Metazoa > Chordata > Actinopteri > Cyprinodontiformes > Rivulidae > Garcialebias > Garcialebias charrua. Next base: position 38,599 of record JBBPBX010019082.1, read on the forward strand.
GATCTGTTTCATGTTGCTGCTGATCTGTTTCATGTTGCTGCTGATCTGTTTCATGTTGCTGCTGATCTGTTTCATGTTGCTGCTGATCTGTTTCATGTTGCTGCTGATCTGTTTCATGTTGCTGCTGATCTGTTTCATGTTGCTGCTGATCTGTTTCATGTTGCTGCTGATCTGTTTCATGTTGCTGCTGATCTGTTTCATGTTGCTGCTGATCTGTTTCATGTTGCTGCTGATCTGTTTCATGTTGCTGCTGATCTGTTTCATGTTGCTGCTGATCTGTTTCATGTTGCTGCTGATCTGTTTCATGTTGCTGCTGATCTGTTTCATGTTGCTGCTGATCTGTTTCATGTTGCTGCTGATCTGTTTCATGTTGCTGCTGATCTGTTTCATGTTGCTGCTGATCTGTTTCATGTTGCTGCTGATCTGTTTCATGTTGCTGCTGATCTGTTTCATGTTGCTGCTGATCTGTTTCATGTTGCTGCTGATCTGTTTCATGTTGCTGCTGATCTGTTTCATGTTGCTGCTGATCTGTTTCATGTTGCTGCTGATCTGTTTCATGTTGCTGCTGATCTGTTTCATGTTGCTGCTGATCTGTTTCATGTTGCTGCTGATCTGTTTCATGTTGCTGCTGATCTGTTTCATGTTGCTGCTGATCTGTTTCATGTTGCTGCTGATCTGTTTCATGTTGCTGCTGATCTGTTTCATGTTGCTGCTGATCTGTTTCATGTTGCTGCTGATCTGTTTCATGTTGCTGCTGATCTGTTTCATGTTGCTGCTGATCTGTTTCATTTTGCTGCTGATCTGTTTCATTTTGCTGCTGATTTGTTTCATTTAGCTGCTGATCTGTTTCATGTTTCTGCTGATCTGTTTCATCTTGCTGTGTTCATGCGTGCTCATCTGCTCAGATAATCAAAAACCATTGATCCCCACTGTTTGAAATCATTACAGTATTTTGATCTAAAACAACCTTTAATCCCGACTGTTTGACTCAAGTTCGTGCTGCTGTTTGACATATTGTTTTTATGCTATTAGTGCTTAGTGTATTTTTTGTTGATGTTTTTCTTAGTTCATATCTTTTTTTTTATTCATTCATTTCAGATTTGAAGCAAAAGTTGAAATTACAATTCACAATAATGAAAAACAAGAAAAAAAAATCTAAAATAAAAGGAAGCAGAAGAAGAAAAAAATCTTATCATATCTGCTCCCTTTTAAAAAAAAAATCAGTTCAAATAATCAATTTAAAACAAAGATCATCTATAAGTAGTATAACGAAATAAAGAACTCATCATACATTTACATTTCTAGTTACATTCCAAAATTAACAAAAATTTAAATATATCTTTTCAACAAGTTATTCTTAATCATTTTTTTAAATATAGAAATAGACTCTACTTTTTTTACATCGTTTTCCAAAATATTCCACAAACTTATCCCCTGTATTGATGTAGACCGACTCTTTAAACTGGTTCTTAGGTTTTACAAAAATGTCAGTTCCCTTTAAATTACAACTTTTCCTTCTGACAAAAAGCGTTTGAATATCAGAGTCAGAGTCAGAGTCAGAGAGTCTTTATTGTCATTTGCACCGCATGTGGTACATGTGATGAAAACGAGATTATGTACACGGGGTCCCAGTTACATCCAACAACAAATGCAAGAGAAAAACAGTAATAACATCTAGAATTAACTAAGAAAAACATCAACTAGTAATACACTAAGCTTAATATAGTGGGAATAAACAGCAGCACGAACATGAGTTTGTATGAGCAGATGGTCACAGATGAACACAGATGAACACAGCAACAAGAAAACAGATCAGCATCAGCACAATGTGATATTTTGCAGTGTTTATTTTTTATTTTATTTTTATTTATTCATGAGTCTAACAGCCTCAGGGTAGAAGCTGTTCCTCAGTCTAGTGGTTCTACACTTGATGCTCCTCAACCTCCGTCCTGAGGGGAGTGGGGCAAAGAGTGAGTGTGCTGGATGAGTGAGGTCTTTCATGATGCAGGTGGCTCTTTTCCTGCATCTGGAGGTGTAAATGTCTGTGATGGTGGGGAGACTGACTCCAACAGACTTCTGTGCAGCCTTCACCACTCTCTGTAGAGCTTTCCTCTCTTCAACTGTGCAGCCTCCATGCCACACGTTGATGCTGGAGCACAGGACGCTCTCCACTGCACACCTGTAGAACGAGGTGAGAACTGGGCTGCTCAGACCAGCTCGTCTCAGCCGTCTGAGGAAGTAGAGTCTCTGATGACCTTTCTTGATCAGGCTGGTGTGTTGTTGCTCCAGCTGAGATTATCATTCATGTGTACACCCAAGTACTTGAAATCAAAAAAGGCGTTCAATACAGGATCAACTGGACTTTATTTGTTGCAGAAAACGTTTCGACTTCTGTCCAGAAGTCTTTTCGACTTCTGGACAGAAGTCGAAACCTTTTCTGCAACAAATAAAGTCCAGTTGATCCTGTATTGAACGCCTTTTTTGATTTCATCATGTCCTGGACGACTGAGAATCTTCACCAGCACACCCAAGTACTTGTAGCTGGAGACCACTTCCACTGCAGACCCACCTATTTTCAGTGGGGCATGGGTGTGTTTGTTCCTTCTGAAGTCCACAATCATCTCCTTTGTCTTCTTCACATTCATGTGAAGATTATTCTCTTTGCACCAGCTCTCCAGGTGTTCCACCTCCTGTCTGTAGCTGGACTCATCATTGTTTGTGATGCATCCCACCACCGCTGTATCATCTGCAAACTTAACAATATGACAGCCTGGAAGTGTGGCTGTACAATCATATGTGAGCAGAGTGAACAGAAGGGGGCTCAGCACACATCCCTGAGGAGAGCCAGTGCTGAGGGTTATGGTGGAGGAGGAGAAGTTGTGGATCTTCACGGACTGTGGTCTGTCTGTTAAGAAGTCTAGTACCCAGTTACAAATGGAGGGGCTTAGTCCAAGTGTAGATAGTTTGTCTATCAGAGTTTGGGGGATCATGGTGTTGAAGGCAGATGTGAAGTCCACAAAGAGCAGACGCACGTATGAGTCCTTCTGATCCAGGTGGGTGAGAGCAGTGTGGACCACGGAAGAAATGGCGTCCTCTGTTGATCGGTTCTCACGGTATGCGTATTGATGAGGGTCCTCGTTGATGTTGACGGTTGCCTTGATGTGGGACATGACCAGTTTCTCAAAACATTTAGCGACTATCGGGGTGAGGGCCACCGGTCTATAGTCATTCAGACCAGTCACTGTGGAGCTCTTTGGGACTGGGATGATGGTCGCGGTCTTCAGGCAGGTGGGAACTGACTCCAGTGCAAGTGAGGTGGTGAAGATGTCAGCCAGCACCTCACAGAGCTGGTCCGCACATTCCTTCAGAACTTTCCCTGGGATGTTGTCTGGTCCGGTTGCTTTATGAGGATTAATCTTTCTGAGACTGCCTCTCACTTCTGCTGCGGTCACTCTGAGATGCTCTTCATCTGGTGATGAGGTGAGTCTGGTGCTAGCTGGTCTGTTTGGATCATCAAAACGTGCATAAAACTTATTGAGGGCATGGGGCATTGTTTGTTCTTGCCTTTGTAATCTGTTATGCATTTAATACCCTTCCACATGCTCCGTGGGTCTTGTGAGGTGAACTGTCCCTCGTATTTTGAGCTTTATACATTACTAAAAGAATATTATAGTCCACCAAATCATAAAACGTCAATAATTTCAATTGATGAAACAATATACTTGAAGGATGACTGTAAGACTTTCTTGTAATAATCCTTATAGCTCTTTTCTGTAGAATAAAGATAGGCTTAGTAATGGTTTTACATGCTTTTCCCATACATCAACACAATAGATTAGATGTGGGACTATGATGGTATTATACAATAGATACAAGGCTTTGTTATTCAAAAAATCCTTAACTTTGTAGAGCACTGCAATGGCTCTGGACATTTTAGTTTTTACTGAAGTAATGTGCTGTTTCCATGACAGTTTTTCATCAATAATCACACCTAGAAACTTTATCTCACTCACTCTACATATCTCAACATCATCAATTTTGAAGGGGACATCCTCGATCTTTTTTTTTTTTTTTAGTAACTAGTTTTATCAAGGTTCAATGATAACTTATTTAATTTGAAGTTTGTATTTTTAAAAACTCCTTCTTCATCAACCCAATCATCTGTTTCAAGTCTCTACACAAAAAAAGTAGTATACATGTAATCAGCTAAGAGAACACTTTTAAGGCTATCAGACACCTCCACTAGATCGTTAATATATAAAATAAATAATTTTGGTCCAAGCACAGAACCTTGTGGTACTCCACAAAGAACACTTTTGGGGCTTGATCTTACATCATCAGTTTGTACAAATTGTTTTCTATTTTTCAAATAATTTCTTATCCATTGCAAAGCTAGTCCTCCATATTGTTCCAATTTATCACATAGAATGGTGTGGTCAATTGTGTCAAATGCTTTTTTTAAATCGACAAACATACTTATACAATGGCCCTCATGCACGAAAATGTTCGTATTGTTATCCTAAATTCCTCCTACTTATGCCACGTCAGATCCAACAACGTCTTCTATCATGAGGAAAAGCGTGTAAACGGGCTGCTTAAAGTTGATGGATCCCACCTGTTCTACTCACCTGCGCGTGCTCGCGGGAATGTAATTTACATAATTTCCACCCCTCAAAACACCATATAAGGCCACGCTTCCTGCCTTCTGACAGCAGGAAGTGTCCATTCATTCAAACTCGAAGTAAAAGGAGGAACTTCACGCGTTCAGAGATCTGCTCTCAGTGGCGCTGTGGCTACCCCCCCACCCCCCCGCAAGTGTCGGATGGTCAAATACCTTTAATTTTAGTGTACTGTGTTACATTTAGTTTCACTTATTCAGAAGAGCTGTGGCGCACCGCTACCCCACCCCCCCGCAAGTGTCGGATGTGTTTTTCAACAGAAGCATTTTAAAATGTCTCGAAACTACTAACATCATATTAATATTGTAGTGCATATGTTGTGTCTCCCGTGGGTCGTACAGTATCAGAAATCAAGAATAAATGGTTTGATCTGAAAATGGCTTCAAACAAACATCTCGCCGCAGCACGGACAGGAGGTGGTCAGGAGATGGTGGACAATAAATGCCACGCTGCAAGATGCCAACATGTTTTGCAGCACAAATGATGCGCGCACCTCCTGGTCAGCGCGCCTCCTGATCAGGGCGCCTCCTGATCAGGGCGCCTCCTGATCAGCGCGCCTCCTGATCAGCGCGCCTCCTGATCAGGGCGCCTCCTGATCAGCGCGCTCCTGATCAGGCGCCTCCTGATCAGGGCGCCTCCTGATCAGCGCGCCTCCTGATCAGCGCGCCTCCTGATCAGCGCGCCTCCTGATCAGCGCGCCTCCTGATCAGCGCGCCTCCTGATCAGCGCGCCTCCTGATCAGCGCGCCTCCTGATCAGCGCGCCTCCTGATCAGCGCGCCTCCTGATCAGCGCGCCTCCTGATCAGGGCGCCTCCTGATCAGCGCGCCTCCTGATCAGGGCGCCTCCTGGTCGGGGCGCAACCACATTCTGCAGGTCATATTTCGGATCAGATATAATAATCTATTGCTCTGATGGTGTTTGCACAGCAGTCCAGCAATAGCATGAAAATCAGTCTTAATTCGTACTTGTTCTGCGGCGGTGTATGGGAATTTTATGTACCTGGGTGTTAATATGAGGAGCGGCTTTGATGACCAAGGGGAGCGCACGACTCACTGAAGCCTGCGCGACACACCAGACAAATTAAACTTAAAATTATAATTCTAATTCAAACAGAATAACCTATTGTCAAGAATAATTATGGTGCGTGAATATTTTAAACCCAAAATATTTTCTAAATAACGAAATATGAAGTTATTAGTGGAGAAATCCCGTCTGGATGACAGCAGACTGACGCTCCTAAATTATACGACAGGTCCGGACCACTCGTAAATTTTGTTCGTATCTGAGAAAAATCCTAGGATACGAAAACATTGTTGGATGCCACAAATGATCCTAAATCACTCGTACGCACAGTATAAGCACAAATCTGTGCGTACGAATGGTTCGTGCATGAGGGCCAATGTTGCTATCTTAGATCTTATTACCGTTTTTCTTTTCCATTTTATTGTTGGATGTAACTGGGACCCTGTGTAGATAATCTTGTTCCACCACATGTACCACATGAGATGTGAATGACAACTAAATCTCTCTGACTCTGACTAAACCTCAGTTAGGTGGGGTTT
>JBBPBX010019083.1:0-25556 GCA_038048925.1 Garcialebias charrua
GAAACCTCAGCCTCAGACAGCTAAGAACCTCACAAATGAAGTGAAATACATTTGCAGAACTCAAGTTAAGGAGTTCATTTCTCCACCAGATGTGTTGAGGATGCTTGAGTCTGACTTCAGTGAGAGAAGAGTTGAAGATGCAAATTTATCTCAGGAGGATTTGCGGTTCCTGTCTATAATGGAAAAGGGAGTCAAAATTAAAGCAGATGATCATTGTGAAATGCCACTTCCTTTCAAGAAAGACCGACCAAATCTCCCTGATAACAAAGTATGTGCAGTTCACAGACTCCGATGCTTGAAAAGGAGATTTGAAAAAGAATCAAGAATCAAGAATCAAGAATCAAGAAGGTTTATTAACATTGCATCAATTTTCACCGATTACAACGTAACTATGTAGTTGCAGGCATCCAGAAGAGAGAATGAGTGCAAAAGCTGCAGCAAAAACAAAGCACATAACATGTTTTATCAACACACGATATGTTTTATCAACACACGACATGTTTATTCAACACATGATATGCTACTTTGGCAAATGTACATCTTGAATAACCTTTCCAATGTGGATAAATCTAATACAGTCCTGCAATAAATTAAGTGCAGTGTTCAATTTTGTTGGAATGATTTCAACTTTATTATAATTATGAGTATGACACAGTTGTGCTGTTGGATTGCGCTGCATTATAGTGCGGCAGAGGTGAAAAGCAATTAAATATATCTAATCAAGTGCTGCACTTCAGTGACGCTTGAGTTACGTACACTTTAATGTGCTTTTTTGCTAATTTAAAAACGTCTCGGCTACATTTCAAAGGAAAACAATTGTGAGTCGCCACATGTAGAGCACATTAGTTACAATAACAAAGGAAATACGGCAGGCAAGGAGATTGGGTCCATGATTAATTTCAGACAAGCACAAAGTTCAGCAGATGTGCAGCTGGGTGTTATCTGAAGCTTCACAGAAATCTCTGGGGAGGGGGAGGAGGGGGGGGGGCTCTTCAGCTCCTCACTCTGGGAGAATGGATTCCCACAGCCCGCTTTTCAAGGACATGTGCAGAAGCCAGATAATGTTATTGTTTGTTATCCAAATAGACTACAGTGTTCTTTTCCACTGCCGCCTCCAAGTCTGTGGGTGCTGTTTCATGGCCGAAAGAAATCCAAATGTGTGGTTCTGCTCTGCCCCGCTTCATGAGCTTCCACCTGTCCCTTGATCGATCCGGGGTGGCTGCAAACAAGTCCCAAAACGGACAGCAGGTGCACGGTGGTCCACCACTGCACCAATCGTGCGATTGAGCTCATACAGCAGCTGGGATGAGGAGCCCACGGCCCGGTTCAGAGAATTTTGCTGATCAGGCAGTCCCGACAGCGCTCTGATAGCCGCCGAAGCCTCCCTCAGCTTCCGATAACAAACAACTCCGGTTACGCCAAAAAACAGAGCAGTTGCTACCAATAATCCAATAATCCACAAATCCTCCACGTCTTCGACACTCAGAACGGACAGACACATGGGCTGCCACTGACCCCACGAGTCCAGCATGTATCCAGCCGCGTGTGTGTCGGAGGGACAGACAGCTTCTCCTGGCACGGTCCGCTTCGTGGAAAAAATCTTATCCATTGAAGAAACAGCCCAATTGATTAATTCCATATTGGTTCGAGTGAGCGCTGAAGGGTCACAGACGAGACGAAAAGCAAGCAGGGAGTAGGAAAAACTTAGGGAGGGAAGAGCAGAAAGATATGCGACCTGCCTTGCCGAGTGCCGGAAGAAGAAGATAAACAATACCAAAAATACTACACAATCTTTATGAGTGAAATCATAACAAATGGAGATGCAGAAAGAGTCCCAGAAGAAGAAATTAACAAAGGTCCTGTGTGGTATATTCCTCATCATGGAGTCTATCACCCACACAAGCCAGGAAAAATACGAGTCGTATTTGACTGCTCTGCAAAGTTCGAAGGTGTGTCATTAAATGACTATCTGCTCACTGGGCCAGAATTGATGAACAGCCTGATAGGTGTTCTCTGCCGTTTTCGTAAAGGACAAGTTGCCATAATGTGTGATATTGAGCGCATGTTCCATCAATTTCATGTTAAAACAGAGGATCAGGACTACTTGAGATTTCTATGGTGGGATGATGGAAACTTTCAGGCTCAACCATCCATCTATCGCATGCAAGTTCATCTATTTGGTGCTGCATCATCGCCAGGATGTGCAAACTTTGGGTTGAAGCATGTTGCTGCCCAAGGTCAAGGTCACTACAGCGAAACAACCATCCAGTTCATTGAACGAAATTTTTATGTGGATGATGGACTGACAAGCGTTGCAACCAGAGACGAAGCTATACAGCTGATAAAGGAAGCAAGACAACTTTGTAATGCTGGCAAGCTGCGACTTCACAAGTTTGTTTCCAACAGCAAAGATGTGCTTGAATCCATTCCAGACGATGACTGTGCAGATTCAGTAAGAAATCGTGACATGACTCTTGGAGAGTCACACATTGAGAGAGTTTTGGGAATTAAATGGTGTGTTGTTTCGGACCAATTCCATTTCAGAGTGATTGTGGATGAACGCTCACTTTCTAGAAGAGGTGTTTTATCAACAGTGGCATCCATCTATGATCCTCTTGGGTTTGTGGCACCATTTATTCTGGTCGGGAAGCAAATACTTCAAGAGATGTGTCGAGACAAGATTGGATGGGACGAGCCATTGTCTGAAGATCTCAAACCACGATGGGAGTCTTGGTTGTTGGACTTAAAGAACCTATCCAACATCAAAATTCAAAGATGTTATCTCCCAAAGGGTTTCGAGGAAGTCAAAAGATATGAGTTGCATCATTTCTCAGATGCCAGTGTTAAAGGGTACGGTGAATGCTCTTACTTGAGAGCAATCAGCATATCAAACAAAGTCTACTGTTCTCTAGTTATTGGCAAGGCCAGGGTGACTCCTACAAAGGTCACCACAGTACCCAGACTTGAGCTGTCAGCAGCTGTTATTGCTGTTCGAACAAGTGACCTGCTTAAAAGGGAGTTGGAGGTTCAAGCCCAAGAATTCTTCTGGACTGATTCGAAGGTCGTTCTTGGATACATAAACAATGATGCTAGACGGTTTCACATATTTGTGGCGAATCGCATTCAGCGCATACAAGAAGGTTCCGATCCGGATCAATGGAGATATGTGACCTCTGAAGACAACCCTGCGGATCATGCATCACGAGGTTTGACAGCTAAAGGACTGATCACTTCCAACTGGTTCACTGGTCCAGATTTTCTCTGGCGTGACAAACTTCCTGATAATGATGTTAAGGTGGGAGAGTTGGAATCTGAAGATCCAGAACTACGAAAAACCTTTGTTCATAAGACACTGGCGACAGAAAAGTCTCTGCTCAATCGTTTCTCAAGGTTCTCAAACTGGACAAGACTGGTTAAAGCCATTGCACGACTCATGCGATGTGTCAAAGAGGTCAAGGGTTCACTCTCCAGAACTAACAAAGTCACCAATCTTGAGGAGAGAAAAGAGGCTGAGCTTTTCATCATAGCTGCAGTCCAAAGGGAAGTGTTTTCTGAAGAAATCAAAGATCTAAAATCCAAGAAGGAGATAACAAAGAACAACACAAACAGGCTGCATAAACTGAATCCTTTCCTGGATGAAAAGGGTGTACTCAGAGTAGGAGGTCGGCTGGAGCGTTCAGCTTTACACACCTACATTAAACATCCAGCAATCTTGCCAAGCAAAACCCATATATCACAACTGCTCATTGATCACTTCCATCAAAAGGTTCATCACCAGGGACGTGGGATGACTATGAACGAGCTGCGATCAAATGGCATCTGGATATTGGGATGCAGTCACACAGTGTCTTCCTACATTTACAAGTGTGTGAAATGTAGAAAGTTCAGAAGAAATACTGAAGTGCAAAGAATGTCAGATTTACCGCATGAAAGAGTGGAAACATCGCCTCCCTTTACCTATTGTGGAATGGACTGTTTCGGCCCATTTTACGTTAAGGAGGGAAGAAAGGAACTTAAACGCTACGGTCTGCTATTCACATGCATGTGCTCGCGTGCTGTGCATATAGAGCTACTTGACGACATGACATCTGACGCTTTTATTAACGCTCTTCGAACACTTATTGCCATACGTGGAAATGTGCGGCAGCTTCGGTCAGATCAGGGAACCAACTTTGTTGGAGCAAGACGAGAATTCCTGGAATCCTTAAAGAAAATGGACCAAGAAGGCCTAAAACAACTAGGTTGTGAATTTGTCATGAACCCAGCATCTGCTAGTCATATGGGTGGAGCCTGGGAAAGGCAGATCAGGACAATAAGAAGTGTGTTGACATCCATTTTGGATCATTCATCCAAAAGGCTTGACATTTCATCTTTACGTACATACCTTTATGAAGTTATGGCGATCATAAATAGTAGGCCCTTAACAACTCACCTGCTAAGTGATCCCACTTCTCCACAACCTCTTACGCCGAATCACATCCTGACCATGAAGTCTTCAGTGGTTTTACCACCACCTGGTGAGTTTGTGAAAGAAGACCTTTATCTTCGCAAAAGATGGCGCAAGGTACAATACTTGGCCAATGAATTTTGGACCAGATGGAAAAGGGAATACCTGCTGAATCTTCAGCAAAGAAATAAATGGCACAAGACACAGAGAAATGCCAAGATCAATGACATTGTGATTCTGATGGACAATACTCTACCCAGAAATGAATGGAAACTGGCCAAGGTCGCTAAAGTGTACCCTAGTGAAGATGGAGTCATTAGGAAACTTGAACTGTTGATGAGTGATGCGACACTTGATGACCAAGGGAAAAGAGTTAACAAACCAGTATATCTTGAAAGACCCATCCACAAAACAGTTACTCTAATCGAAGCTGAGTAGCTCATAACTATGACACATGACTTTCTATAATGTATGTTAGACCACAGACATTTGTTGTTTTCCATTGCATTCAGGTTTAGTAGGAAATCACCTGTGGTTTGGTGGGGGTGTGGCTGCCATCAGCAGCAGTTATACAGTTTGGGTTAATTTTATTGTTTTAAATTGGTGTAGATAAGTTAAAGCAACATAAAATATTTTACGTTTATTAAAGAGTGTATAAATGTTACTGGAGTGGAACCAATGTTTAATTTGTTGTTTCATTTAGGCACATATTTTTGTGACACGCTACACCCTGTAGAGGGCAGCATGCTTTTATTTTCTTAGTTGATGAAGAGGTCTGGTGAAGCGTGCACCGAGGCTCGTGTAGCTGGGTTACAAGAAGACTACATGAGGTTTCTGTCTTAACCCTTTCAGGTGAAGCGGCCAATGAGGTACGCAGTTTTGTATTTTTTGTTTTGTGTGGAAATAGACAGTTTATTTTAAGAATTTGTGGAGTTTGTTAGCCACGTGTTTTAAGGTGACGTAATGCCTCCATTTTTTGTAAGTCAAGCAACTTGATTGTAAATGTTTTACTGTGTAATAGTTGTTTATTCTCTATGAGAATGTCTTTCTTTCTGTAAAATATATATTTTGTGTTTGTACAGTTCTCACGGCATGGTTATTAAACGCCAGTAATCAACAAAGAACGCCTTGTGTCCGTTTACTGCCTGGAGGGAGTTACAACTCCGCTGTTACGCTGACAAAAACGTTAGGTCCGCTGTAAGCGGATTAGCGCATTAGCGGTCCCTGGCGGTCATATGCCCACCTTTGTCAAAAAGAAAATACAATTCAGAAATTACAATCAAACCTTCTAAAAAAGTAAGAAGCCTGGGGGTTCTTTTTGACTGTGAGCTTACTTTTATTCCTCATATTAAACATATAGTCAAAACAGGATTGTATCATCTAAAAAATATAGCCAGAGTCCGCCCTCTTCTTTCTCTGACCAATACTGAGACTTTGATGCACACTTTTATTTCTAGTCGTTTAGACTACTGTAATTCACTGCTTTCTGGTCTCCCTAAGAAAAATGTGTCCAGCCTTCAGCTGTTACAAAACTCTGCTGCTCGTGTGCTAACCAAGACCAGAAGGCAGGCTCATATTACACCTGCTGTTTTAAAATCATTGCATTGGCTCCCTGTGCGCCTCAGGATTGATTTTAAGATTCTTTTAGTGGTTTTTAAATGTCTCAATGGTCTCGCACCATCTTATCTTGCAGAGCTGCTATTACCCTATGAACCCCTGCGGACACTAATGGTGCATCCACACCGGACGGCTTTTCAACTGCAGGAGCGTCCAGTTTACATTCAAAGTCAATGGGGGACGTGCCTCCAGGCACGTCTTGGCGTCGGGCGTCACGTCACGTGCGTGTTAAGCGTTTTGGAAGTGGCATTTGAGCGTTTTCCGTGCACGTGAACCCGCGGCAGCCTCCAAAGCACGCCTTGAAAATGTTGATGATTTCGCCGTTCAAACTCGTGAACGCGTGTGTCAACCAATCAGGGAGAGTCGGGGGGAGGAGAGAGGGGGAGAGTCCGCTATGTGACGCGGAAACGAGGGGACGGGTATTGCGCAACTGTGTGACGTATTGTTTGTGGGACACAGAAAAAACCTGTTCAAGTATGGAGGAGAAATAAAAAGGACCTTGCCTGGCGGAGTGCCAGTGAGGAAGTCAGGATATCGGGTAAGTTTTGAATTGTGAACTTTTCACGTTTAGCAAGTTAAGCTCTGCTAGCTGTGTGGACGTACCATAAGGTCCTCCGGTACTGGACTAACAGTTCCAATAGTCAGAACTCACACTTCGGTGAGGCTTCTTTCCAGATCTATGGGCCCTGTCTGTGGAATAGTCTGCCGGAGAACCTGAGGGCTGCAGAGAATGTTGTTGTTTTTAAGAGCCATCTTTTTAACTGCATTTCCTGAACTGGTTCATCTCTGTTCACTCTATACATTTTCCATACTATTTAGTTTAATTAATTAATTAATTTTGTGTATGTCGTTTGCTTTAATTTTGTGGGTTTATTGTTTTATAATTCTGTACAGCACTTTGAGCTGCATTTAGTTTTCATTCATTCAACCTTTATTTATACAGCTAGCCTCATTGAGCCACGGGGACTCATTTACAAGAGGGACCTGTCTCACTCACACCCAGGGTCAATTTAGAGTTACCAATCAGCCTAACATGTATGAAGGGTGCTTTATAAATAAAATTGATTGATTTATTGATCAAATATCTCTACAATATCTCTACAATTTTGGGGGGTTTTGAACCCGTCTAAAGGACCTGGCAACTTTTTTTTAGATTTACCTTGGAAACTTTATACTCTTCCTCTGTCCAGCTCAGTTAGTATTCTACACTGCCTCATAATCTAGCCGTTTTTTGCTACATTTCTTTCTCCTTTTAATTATCATTTTGTTTTCAATTGTAAATTTTTTTTATAAAATGAAACATTTGTATGAATCATACAATGTCGTTGCCATTGTTATCGACTGTTGTCATCACTCTGTTAAAATCCAGGTCTTTCTTACAAATGAGTCCTCAATGGCCCATTGATGGCTCAATAATAATAATAATAATAATGAATTTAATTTATAACGCACTTTTCATTAATAAAAATCTCAAAGTGCTACAAAGTGCAACAAAAGCAAAAATCAAATAAAACAAATGATAAAATCAAGTAAAATCAATAATAATATCAACTAAGATCAAAGATAAAATCATGTGGAGGCAGAATGGGCTTGCTTAAAAAGAAAAGTCTTTAAGGCCCTGTTTACACGGCGCGTATTTTGAGTGGAACCGCTCCTTTCTCTCTGCGTCTTTGCTTATCGTTGACACGAGTCCACAAAGAGGGGGGCTTTGACTCCGATGGTTTTTGAACCCAGCCTCCAGAGTGGATCTTTTTCGCAGACCCCCCGTTGATAATGTAAACATCTCCCACGGAGCTTTTGTTTGAACACATGCACGCAGCACGCACGCGCAGACAGCTGGCATTTTAACAATGGCGGTGGACTGGACAGTGGACACACGCACCACTTTCTGAACTATAGCTGATGGAATATATTTTGATTCTCATATTTAATTATTCTACACCTTACCTGCATCTGTGTTGGAAGAGAGCAGCTGCCTGGATCCAGTTGTCTGTTAACGAGGCAGTCGGACATTTCACGTGTCACGCTGCACTATAACATACTAAATGTGCTATATATTAACAGTTTAACAATAATAAACAGTATTTATGTTAGCGTGGGAGATATTTACATTTATCTGAGCTAAATGAAGCTATCTGGACTCGTTACGTCATGCCTAACATGCTGCTGAAAATGAAGACACCAGGTTGATTTTTAATTTATTTGTTTATTCAACACCACAAACTCATGTCACAAACACTGAGAATTAAATTGAACACTTTTAAAAACACGTTAACCGAACTTTAATGAACTGGACTCTGTTGTTTTCATCCTGGTGGAAACTGGACCCAGATCCGAACCGCCGGTCCGCTTCGTGGAACGACAGCTTCGACCTCGCAGGAAAAAAATAAAAATAAAACCTCAGTTGGTTGTTCTGTGATCGAACTAAACACAAGGAAACATTATTAAGAACATTGTTTACCTTGTAGCGCTGCTGGAAATCAGCTGATTCTCACGGACTAAAGTCAGACATGTTGACGCGGTTCCGGTCCAGTCAGCAACTGGTGTGCAGATGAAGCGGTCCCACTTGGTGTCAAATCTGTTGACTCTTATCCAAATTCCAGCTTTAACTTGTTGTTAACTTGTTGACAACAACTTGTAGTAGCTGAACTTTTAGCCAGAGAGGAAAACAGGCTGCCTCGTCTGCTCTGTTTACCTCAGGCAGCACGCATGCGCAGTAGTGAAGGTTCCAAAAATCACAGCGCCATCTAATGGCCCAGCATGGTAACTACAGTGAAGTCATGAGGACGGGGGTGGGGGGGGGAGAGAGTCGTATCCACATAATTTGCCCATGTCAACGCAAAACTTTTAACCTAATTAACATACCCACAAGTTCCGTTTCCCCCACACAGTGTCCAGGGCCTAAGCCTTGTTTAAAGTCAACCAGTGACTGTGGAGCTATCAGGTAGTCAGGGAGGGAGTTCCATAGGCGGGGGGCAGCCACACAGAATGCCCGGTCTTCCATGGTCCTTAATTTGGTCCGAGGAATATGAAGGAGATTACTGTTCTGTGATCGTAGAGACCGGGTGGATGAATATGGTGCAAGAATGTCCTTTAGATAGTCAGGTAAGTTCGTGTAAGCATTGATGTGTAATGAGAGCAGTTTTGTACTGAATTCTGTAGGTGACAGGAAGCCAATGGAGGTTATGGAGAATGGGTGTAATATGTTCAAATTTACGAACTCTCAATAAAATCCTTGCTGCACTGTTTTGAATATATTGAAGCTTCTCAATGGGACTAAAAATAAAAGTTGAATGAATGCCCTAAGTATTTTTAGGCAGTTTTTAAGCCTTTTACAACATAAATGACAAACAATTTTAGCTACATTTACAACATACAGGTTGTCCCCGACTTACGACGTCATCGACATACGAGGTTCCGGACTTACGAGCGGACTAACGAACAGTAAAGTTGTACAGAAAATACAGCACTGGTATGTGTTTTTAGATGAAAGTGTGTTAGCTAACCATTTGTAAACAAAGTTCTGTGCATGTTTATGAACCAGTATGTACGTTTGTGTTGAAAAACAGGTGTTCGGTGCAGCGCTAGCATGCATTTTCCGACTTACGACCAGAAATCCGGACTTACGAGCGACAAGTGTTTCGGGTTCCGACATACGAATTTTCGTCTTACGAGCACCTCGCAGGAACGTTACTCGCTCGTAAGTCGGGGAGTACCTGTATTTAACATAAGAGTTTTCTAATTTTCTTTAAACTAACATATTTTATGAATTTAATCAATGAACTAAAATATTTGCCTGGGATACATTATTATTAATAATAACAGATAAACCAAAGTCATTAAAACTAGATGTAAAGCTGGCTGGAATGTGGAGCCCAACAAAACCAAGTCTACTACCAGCAGCCATTTTGTCTCTCAAATGAACAAGAAAAACTGGCTCAATGCAAAAAATAATAAATAAATAAAATTAAAAAAAGAGGAAAAACTGGTTCAATGCAACCAAACCAGAAAAACGGGTTTAATGCAAACAAATGAGAGACACTGGCTCATCACAAACAGATGAGAAAAACTGGTTGATAGCAAAAAAAAAAAAAAAAAAAAACTGGTTTAATGTGAAACATTTTCCTGGAAGACTTGTGTTTGACTGCCATCTGACTGGGTTCTGATCAACACAAACATATTGCAGCTTCTGCACCTCGCTGCCCACCAGTCCTCTATAAACACTCACATGCACAAAGCTTTTCCTGTGCTCATCTGCCTCCCGGCAGCAAAGCAGCTTGGCTTTTAGAAGTATCTAGTCATGGTATGGTTGACCGACTTTAGAGAGGACAGAGGAGACAGTTTGTGCCCTGCCACCTCACTGAGTCTTTTAAAATATTCATCCAGAAACTCCTGGGGCATTTTCCTTCATGACAAACACAAACCACAGCGTAGAGCTGATGGATGAAGAACAGTAAAAGAGTGAGCACAATTCTGAAATTATTCTTCATTTTTATCAAGTAAACATACACTGATGTGTTTTTTCTGTTTTCAGGAAACAATTTGCTGAGTCAGCATCGTCTTCCCTCAGTAAAATGTAATAATTTGTAGATTATAAAAATGTTTCTTTGATAGGAGAGGGTTATAGATAAAAATCTGATATATTTCTCAGAATGTGAAGAATGTTTTTTTCAACAGACTGCAAGGTATGAGTTATGACTCGGGGAACCCAGAGTTGTACATGACCCGGAATGAGACAAGACTCGGGGAATACAAAAGGTAACAGTGTTTATCATTTACAGTGAGAAACTGTACAGTTGATACTCTGGAGCAACTGGGGAGGAAGGAGATGATAAGACGAGATGATAAGACGAAATGATAAGACAAGTTGGGCAGAGTGGATTGGGTGAGATAATATTTTGACGAGTGTCTTTTCTTACAGGTTGGATGAGGTGTTTCACTCACCCTTCAAACACCTTGTTTATTCAACTAAACTTATTGAAATTCCAGGAATTGGTAGAATATAGTATTTTATCAATTATGTATAGGGCTCATAATAACACATTACCTTTAAATATCCAAAGAAATTTTATAAAAAGACAAAGTTATTACAATCTCAAAGGGACAGAGATATTCATCAAACCACAATTCAGAACCAGCTTAAAAGGACGGTCTACCTCAATTCAGGGAATTCGATTGTGGAATGCTCTGGAGAGTGATGTTAAAAATGAAAAATCAATGTATACATTTAAGAAAAAGGTCAAAAAGGACTTGCTCAAAAACTATATATGATGTAATCTTGCGTGTTTGTGTATTACAATTATGTTGTACTTATGATGTACGGTACGTTTGTGTATTACAGTTAGAAAAATTAAGTAGAGTTATTCATTTTATGAAGCAGTTTGTGTATTACAGTTAGAAAAATTAAGTAGAATTATTCATTTTTGTGATGAATTTGTGTATTACAATTAGGAAAATTAAGTAGAATTATTCATTTTGTGAACATCTTGATGTTGTGCCATCTTTTAGTTTGTGTATTTCAATCAGAAAAATTAAGTAGAATTAAGTAGAATTATTCATTTTATGATCTAGTTTGTGTATTACAGTTAGGAAAATTAATAAAAAAAAAAATAAAAAAAATAGGAAAATTAAATAAAATTATAAAAAAAAAAAAAAAAAAATTAGAATTAGAAAATTAATTAGAATTATGGGTGATGTAGTTTGTGTATTACAGTTAGAAATATTAAGTAGAATTATTCATTTTGTGATCTAGTTTATGTTTTACAGTCAGGAAAATTAAGTAGAATTATTCATTTTGTGATGTAGTTTGTGTATTACAGTTAGGAAAATAGGTAGAACTATTCATTCTGTGATGTTGCTTGAAAGTTATCATTGGTTGAACAAACTGTGAAATAGGGGCAGATATAATAAGATTTCATCTTCTTTCTGCTCCCTTCATTTTATCCTACTTGTAATCTTGTATCTGATGAAACTGTCTTGTATTGTTCTTTTAAAATGAATGAATAAACATCAAATCAAATCAAATCAGGTGTGAGGACATGGATACAGATCCAAGGGGAGAGCTCCAGGGGATGAGAAGCCAGCGTTGTCAGGCGGGACTGAGGAGGCAGGCATCTGGTGGAAGACAAGGCATGAGGAGAACCAAGAGGACTGGGTTGAGGAGAACCAGGACAGAACCAGGACCAAGGAGACTGGATAACATGAATTGGAATCAGACATTAAAGAGATTGATTCACTGGCTGCTTTCAAAAGACTGATTAAGCTTAATCGGTTAAAATTATACATTTGAATATATTGGAATTTAACTGTTGTATGTGATGCGGAAGGTATAAAAAAATACATAAAATATATAATATAAAATTAAAAATTATAAATTTAGTTGTTCTTTTCTTGGAAATCAAGTGAGTTGGTTGTATGAAGAGTTTATTGTAGGTTGAAACTAAGTTATGAAAATCAAAAGAGTTGGTTATATGAATTGTTTATTGGAGTATAAGGGGCAGAAAAAATATGATTTTTTTCTTCTTCTGCCACCTTTCATTTTATTTGTCTGTTTCTTATTTTCTTCTACTGTATGTATTATTGTTGTGTGTTTTTATAAAATGAATAAATAAATAAATAAAATAAAATAAAATCACTTTGTAGACAACCTTCTAGCAACTCTGATGAAGTCTTGTCTTGAACACGTTCCCTTCTTTTTTAAGTTTATGTCCATTTGTTAAATATGTCACAACACAATAATGAGAAAGGAGTTGTCGTTGCTTGCCACAATTAAAGCAAGCAATAAGTAACTATAAAATATTTCATGAACCACTGCACAAATTTTATGAAACTCAACGTAAGTCTATAACTGATTACATTTTGGAGTCATCTCAATTCCACATGGCTACAACTTATCAAATTTAGCAAATGTGATACAATCTTTACCTCTGTCAATTTAACAGATACAGTACTGAGCAAAAACGGTGTGTTAGTAGTAGATATTCATCCCCATCACATACTCTGAGCACAAACAGATTGTTTAAGGTCTTTGACAATAAGTTTTCATGTCAACCCCAGCTGTTAGTAAAATAACTCACAAATCAATGAATGGATTTAAATAAAACTCGCAAAAAGTTGGATGTAATTAATTATTTACAGACATTTAGCCTAAAATGGTGTGACAATGGTTGAAAGTCATTCCCATCAAATATTCTAAGCAGTAATAGTGTTTAGTATACAATTTTACCATGCAAGGTGATGGGTTATTTGCATTTCTTCAAATAATGTTTTATGACTTTCATTTAATTTGAAGTGGTTTACAGGAGATGTTTCAGCTGCTTGGTTTGTATGATCTCTTCAGGTGGGATGGCAGCTAAAGAACCTGGTGAATGCTCTCAGAGAAGACCCATGTGGCGTCATTCTCACTTTGAAGAAAAGGCCTCAGAACACCCTGAGTTCTACTCCGGCTCTGCTCAGGAACGTCCGCTGGAAACCACTTGGCCTGCAGGTAAAAGCTCATAAAAGCACACTGGCAGTTTGAGTTAACTTTTCGCATTGTGAATCAGACTGATTGTTTTTTTATTTATTTTTACATCCACTTATTTACATTTTAAATAAATAACTTCTCTACTTGTCCTAATACATGTTAAAGTCAAAAGTCAAAGTCAACTTTATTGTCAGAACTGCAATATGTACAGGACATACACAGGACCGAAATTGCGTTTCTCTCAGTCCCTCGGTGCAACAGTAACCATCTAAACACTAAACACTAAAACATTTAATAAACA
This sequence comes from Garcialebias charrua, assembly GCA_038048925.1. Lineage (NCBI taxonomy): Eukaryota > Metazoa > Chordata > Actinopteri > Cyprinodontiformes > Rivulidae > Garcialebias > Garcialebias charrua. The sequence goes on from JBBPBX010019083.1 coordinate 13,831, forward strand.
TAAGCATAAAATAGTAAAAAAGTGTAATACTGTCCTGAGTTTTTTCATAATAGTATAAAAGTATGAAAATTTACACCAACACTGAAACACCAAACACCCAATGAACATAAGCATAAAATGAAATAATAAAAGTGTAATACTGTCCTGAGTTTTTGCATAGTACAGTAGTATGAAAAGTATAAAAACGTAAATCTATAAAATAAACTGAAGTTTTCTAGCGTTGACATTTGCAAAGAGTGGCACAGCAGCATATAAGTTGATGTACACAGTATATGCATGAGGTAGTTGATGTTGGTATAATGGTTAATGCTTATCCATGTAGATAAATCCAACAAGGTTGAGTTAGGTCCTCTGGACAGATTCTTCTTTATATGAGCATTGTGATGGCCTGGCCATCAGGGCCATCAGGGTACTAACAACTCTGGCTCTGCTCAGGAATGTTCACCGGAAACCCCAGGTTCAGGGTGATGGTCCTCCTTTTACATGTGAACAACTCGTTTTGGCTTGTCACTAGCAAACTTGTTGATCTACTATGAGAATGTGCTGTTTACTAGTTGCAGCTCCTCATACTTTGTTTCCTCAAACTAGAAGTCTTTTGAATAAAAGTCAAAACCTTTCAACAAAGAAGAACCCATCCAGAGGGCCTGACTCAAATCCGCCCAAAGATAGCTAAACAAACTCTTACTTTTATTATTTTCTTTTGATTAAACCTATATGAGGGAAATGTTTGTGTTAAGATTACAATGCATGCATTAAGCAACAATGGGAAATGACATTAAATATCATTTTCGATTATGACTCTTGGGAGAATACATTTTTTGGTTGCCACAGGGGTATCGGGAGTCAACTATGGAAAACGTTTGATTGTAAATGCAAAATTATTATTGTTTTTTTCAAACTATATTTAAGAATTTTCTTTCAGAGAGTGACAATAATGGTGACTGTCAGAGAAAATGTGTTTTTGTGGGTGACCACACCCACATATTTTAGGATTGCCCTCGGGTGCAGGGCTTCTGGAAAGGTGTCAGGGATGTCTTGTAAAGATTATTGAGGCTACAAATCCCTTTTGACCCTGTCATATTTTTACTTGATGAGTTTCATTCATTCAACCATTATTTACAGGTTAATCCCAATGAGCCTCGAGGACTCAATTACAAGAAAGACCTGGTTTCAACAAAGAATGACGACAACAATGGACAACAGCGACAACAATAGACAGTCATAAAAGAGGCATACAATTTTTTTTAAACAAGTTAAAGTAAGATGGCAAAAAAGTAGCAAAAACAGCTAGATTATAGGGCAAATGTAGAAAACTAAAAACAGGAACATGTCTGCACTGGCCCTCGCCAGGAATCCAACAGATTCTTAAAGCCATTTAGAGAGGTCAAGGTTGAGAGCTTCAGATATTTTTGCAAGATATTCCAGGAAGCAGGAGCGGAGTAGGATAAGGCCCTTTTGCCTAGTTCAGTCCTCACTGAGGGGACACTGCAGGTAATCATGTCCTGAGAGTGCACGCTGTAACTGCACTCACGCAGAGCCATGTAGGAGGATATGTATGAAGGCAGCAGACCAAGAAGTGACTTAAAGATTAAAATGTACCAATGGGAGAGTCTGTGTGAAGCTAATGATGTCCAATGAATACAGGGTGCAGTGGTGGGTACGATAATCACAGCCATTTATGAATCTTAGTGCATCATGATAGACAGCATCCAACATCTGTAGGGTACTTGTAGGAACATTCATGTAGATAATGTCACCATAGTCAATGGAGGGAAGGAAAGTCACAGTTACAGGGCATTTCCTAGCATGCAGAGTTAGACAGGATCTGTTTCTGAAAAAGAAACCTAGTTTAACTTCCAGTTTCTTTACTAGGTTTTCCACGTGGAGCTAAAAAGAGAGATGTGAGTCGATCAAGATACCAAAATATTTGTAGGAAAAAACAAACTCAATAGGGACACCATTTGAGGGTAAAATCAGAGGAAGAACTGCTGGGACCGACTTCCTGTTTGGAAAAAAAAAAGCATCCATTTGGCTTATATCAGCATTTAAGACAAGTTTGAGACGGAAAAAATCTGACTGGATGATGTCAAAAACGGATTGCAAAAGCTGGAAAGCCATAGCAACTGTTTTAGCTAGACAATAAACAACTGTGTCATCAGCATAGAAATGTAAGGATGCATCAGGGATGTTCTGACCTACATTACCTATGTAGATTGCAAAGAGGGTGGGTCCTAAGACTGAACCTTGTAATAATAATAATAATAAATTCCATTTATAACGCACTTTTCATTAATGAAAATCTCAAAGTGCTACAAAGTGCAACAGAATTAAATGTCAATAAAACAAGTAATAAAACAAGTAAAATCAATAATAATAATAATAATAATAATGAATTCAGTGGTACACCACTGTTGACTGTTAACTGGAAGAAGTACCATTATTAACAAAAAATAGTCAAATAAAGAACACATTGCCTCCGATCGGAAAGATAGTTAGATAACGAACCAATGTGATCTGAGAAACCTATTTCTGAGAGATTATGACACAAGATGTTATGATCCACAGTGTCAAAAGATTTAGGCAGGTCTAAGAAAAGTACAGCATAATAATTCTTGGCATCCAATGCTTCAACAACGTAATTAAGAACCTTCAATGAAGCAGTCGTTGTGCTATGTTGTTTCCTGAAACCAGAATGATGAAGAGGTACGATGTTAAATGATAATTTATTGAGCATGAAGTGAGCACCAGATGTCAGCAAAGATATCGTGATAACTCTTACAGAGCACTGTAGATTGCTCTGCTTTGCTGACATCTGGTGCTCACTTCATGTATGTGAAACCTCTCCTGAAAAAAAAAGCAACACGGACAAAAGAAACCTTGCTGTTTGTTGTTTATCACTCAAAATAACTTCTTCTTCACGAACTGAAGCCAAATCGCTAAAATCTAAAGTTTTAAATGGCTAAATTCGACGGATGCGTTTGTATCTTTCTCCATTGTATTAAATGTGCCGTTGGAGCAGAGATCTGTATCTGACGTCACAATCACGTGACCGGAAAAACCCGAATTTACCGTGTAAAAAAACGGCGCTAATTTTAAACTATTTTGGAGAGGAATTTTCATTAATTTCACATTGTTTTAGCAAAAACGATCAGAGGTCAATCTTAATATATATATATATGTTGTGCCATTTTATGGAAAGTTAAAAGATGATGTCAGCAGAGCTTTAATGCTAACAGCTTCTTTGGTCTTATTGTGTAAACCTGTGTGCCACATACAGTATGAATCTGCAGCTTTTAACTGTCAAGCTTTTCATGATCCTTCCTCCAAGAAAAAAATATCTGGAGTAGGGAGAACAGTTAATGAAACGAAGTGGAGTGGCACAAAAACAAAACAAACATGGAGTGCTTTGCAGCCAAGATGGAGGTAGAAATAGATCCAAATCAACCACTATACACAAAATACATGAAAATAAACAATGCAAAAGCCAGACTTTGAAATGAGTGGCCTCAATGATCAGTCATCGTCTTGGTCTTTTGGACATAGACTCTAGTGTTTTCAGCATCCAACTCAGACCAGATACCATGCACCTTCTGCCACTGCAAACAGACACTAATAAATAAATGAGTTCACTCTTTTAAAGATTCCAGGTACTGTAGCACTTATATTATTAGTACCAGTCCAAGAAGAAACACTCATCATTTGTCAGTAAAACCTGTTTCTACAGTAAAATTTTTACTTCTTCATTTTGTAGTGTACAGTATTTTCTTTCTTAAAAGACAAGTAGATAACAGATGGGGGTTCACAGGTTGGAGCTCACATAGTTACTTTAATGTAACTTGAGCACAACAGTAACTACAACTACAATACATGTGCAAGTTCTTCAAACAGCAACGAAACATAAAAATGTAACTGAAAACCATGCAAACATAAAACTTGAATAATACTACGGTAAAAACACTTTATATGAAAGAGGCTTTATCCCTCCATCCATTGCTGGACCTTCATCAGCTGACACTGGAAAAGATGAAGCCAGTTTCCACCTTACAATCAGATCCAACTCACTTTAAGTAACTCAGTGTAAATTAATTTCTAAAGTCATATACCATAAAAACATAAATACCACTAAAATCAGTACCATTCCCTTCAGTTTGATAGAACGTGATTTCTTGTTTAACTTTTCTTCATGAACTTCAATACAATTACTTGCTTTCTCAGTGTGTAAGAGTTTAATTTAATTTACTCGGGTTGGTTTAAAGGCTTGAACTTGTTTATTTTGGAGAAATACTTGAGCTAATCCAGAAAACGGCACAAATAATTTGTAGAAAACAAATGGTTGTAAAATACTCCATTAAACCGATAAGCTTAGAACTGGTAGCTGAAAAGAGATCATCGATTTTAACCCAAATCAATTATCGCTGTGTGAGTAAAGCTAATCCAACTTAATTGCTGCTCTGCTGTCTGAATGTAAACAATATGTTTGAATCTAACATTTAGTTGAATATCATTTCCATAGATGATCTTTTAATCTAAAAGTCAAATTGTGTTGAAAGTGAAATAAAATTGTTACAGGTTGTTGTTGAGAGTTCTTTTGGATATTGATTATTACATTTTAGATTATGTTTTAGACATTTTAAATGATCACTGAAAGTGTCATTGGATTGACCAAAAATGCTTTGTTGGCCCTGGAAATCAATGATATGCTGATGGTACAATGTATTATTTTACATGTCTCAAAACTCAAGCATCAAAATTGCAGCATAGCAGAATTAGGTAAATTATGTGAAACTTAATATTCCCCCATTTGTTTCCCCAAAACACAAATCCACATTAAAACAAGTTTACCATGCTTCACTAAACCATTATCTGCAAAGTTTGAACTTGTTCTGTGATGCACTGAAATATCTTTGGACAAATCTTTAAACAATGAGGTTCTGACTATTACAAATACAGTACATCAATTATGTGGCTCCAATTAATACAAATAACATATTTATAAACATAATGAAAAATATCTTACAAGAATATCTCAAGGTTACACATGAGAAAGGTCTGAACTTGAACTGCTCCCTCAGCTCAGTAGTCCATTTTTAAAACCCTCTGTCAACCAATGACCGCCTCACTACAGTTCTTTCCAGGAAAAAGGTCAAAAGGCCTCACCCACTCCTTGGACCCAATGTCAAGTCTCAGGCGCACCACCTCATGGAAACTGGACTGTTCACAAACAGTGTATGCAGGTAGTTGTCACTTCACAGACCTGGAACAGAACAAAGCACTTTGAGATTTTCATGAATGAAAAGTGCGTTATAAATGGAATTCATTATTATTATTATTATTATTATTAAAGCCAAGAGTCAAACTCTGCCTTTTTCCTCTCTCAGCTCTGTCACTCTGGTGCAACACTGGTGTTGGTTAATCATCACTCATCTTGAGCATGAACAGAACTTTTCGTTTCTCGAAACATGATGAATTCTCAGGTTTGAAGTATGCAGTGTTTTGCAGAGGCTTGTAGGTGTGGTGGCCATTGGTGTCAGAAGCATTGATAATGTATGTGTGTGTGTGTGTTTGTGTGTGTGTGGGGGGGTATGCGGATCCTCCTCTATAAAGTTTTGAATAATGTAGATGCCATTTCTTGCATTGTGGTGTATTTTAACAGGTTTTTAAACATCTATGCTTACTTACATAAGTAAACGCTTGATTTAATAACTATTTTAGAGAGCTTGGCACAACAAGAAGTAGCGCTAAGCTAGAGGTGTGCAATACTGATGCGTTAGCTAAGATGCTACAGATATATAGCACTGTGGTTTATTTAAAAGTGCATTTCCAGACACCCAAGGACACTTCACAGCAAGAAACATATCACAGAGATTGTGTAAAAACAAACAACAAGCACAGTGCAAACATCAAAAGAATAAATGGAAATATAAAATACATAATATAAAATACAAAATAATATAAAATACATTTAGTAAAGTTAATGATAAGCAAGTCTAAAGAGATGTGTTTTCAGAGCAACAGAAAGGGAGGTGGTGTTTCGTAAGTCTGGCGGTAGTGCGTTCCAGAGGTGAGGGGCAGAGCAGGTGAAGGCCCTGCTCCCCATGGTGGAGAGGTGGGCAGAGGGTACATGTAGATGTAGTAAAGAGGAGGTTCTGAGAGAGTGTGATGGGGTGGAGATTTGTAGGAGGTCGGATGGATGAGGGGGGCAAGGTTGTGGATAGCTTTGAAAGTGAGAAGTTGAATTTTGAAGACAATGTGTGATTTGACCTGGAGCCAGTGGAGCTGCTGCAGGACAGGAGTGATGTGGTTATAGGAGGAGGTTTGAGTTATGACACGGGCAGCTGAGTTCTGGACCATCTGTAGCTTGTGGGGAGATTTGTTAGGGAGGCCAAAGAGAAGGGAGTTGCAGTGATCGATACGGGAAGTCACTTGACTGTGCACAAGGATGGCTGTGGAGCGGGGTGTGAGAGAAGGACAGAGACGGTTAATATTACGGAGGTGGAAATAAGCAGACCGAGGAACATTGTTGATGTGTGAGGTGAAGGAGAGAGTGGTGTCGAGGATGACACCAAGACTCTTGACCTAAGGAGAGGGGGATAGCAGAGAGTTGTTAAGGGGGACAAGAAGATGTTCTGATTTTGAAATAGAGTTTTTGGTACCAACAAGAATGATTTCTGTTTTGTCACTGTTTAGTTGAAGGAAATTGTTAGAAAACCAGTGATTTAGCTCATTGAGACAGTCGGTGAGGATGGAGTGTGGTTTTGTAGACAAGTAGAGCTGTGTGTCATCAGCATAAAAGTGGAAATGGATGCCGTATTTGCGGAAGATGTGACCTAGAGTAAGAAGGTAAATGATGAAGAGGAGGGGTCTGAGGACAGAGCCTTGGAGGACACCCATGGAGATGGGGGAAGACTGGGAAGGATTTAAGCTGAATGAATTGAGTGCAGTCAGAGAGTTAAGAGTTGAACAGTCTAACGGGGTACCTGAGATGCCAATGGAGGTTAGTCTTTTGAGGAGGATAGAATGACAGATGGTGTTGAAGGCAGAACTTAGATCAAGAAGAATGAGGATGGACAGAAGACCAGAGTCAGCAACAAGAAGAAGGTCGTTAGTAATTTTTATTCGAGCTGTTTCAGTGCTATGGTGGGGGCGAAAACCAGATTGAAACTCTTCATAAATGTTTTTGTTGGACAGGTGAGAGTGAAGTTAACTAGAAACAACTTTTTCAAGAATCTTGGAAATAAAGGGCAGATTGGAGATCGAACGAAGATTACTGAAGTTGGTAAAGTCAAGACCTGGTTTCTTGATGATGGGGGTGATGGCAGCAGATTTCAAGGCTGTGGGAACAATGCCAGATGTTAGGGAGGAGTGGATGATGTTAGTGATGATAGGGAGCAGAGACAACACATGATGACAACACATAGCACTTTAAAAACTCACCTTTATTCCCTGGCTTTTGATACTGTGTGAGTTGATTTTAACGTCTGTATTCTATTATGTTAGTCATTTAGTTCTTATATATACCTCTGTGGATCTATGTATTTTATCCTGTGTCTTTTGCTTGTTTGTTTCTGCTGTACATCACTTTGGTCCTTGTTGCTGTTTTAAGTGCTTTATTAATAAAGTAGTATGGTATGGTATGGTATGGTGTGGTGTGGTATGATATGGCATGGCAAGGCATGGTATGGTATGGTATGGCATGGTATCAAGTCGTCAAGTCATCTTTATTTATAGAGCACAGTTAAAACAGATAAACTGCTATCAAGGTGCTGTCCACTCCCTCTGCGCACATTCCTATTCACTGATATTTGGGCTGTGATTCCTTCCTGTCTGGGCTCAGAGGACACCTCCTTTTAAACAAAAGTCAGTTTTTGAATGCCATAGATCTAAAGAGTGACATAACTGCAGCTCAAACTTGGTGTTTTCACCATTTACTAAAGGGTGGATTTTTTTAATCTAATTTTTCACTCATCCTAGATTTTACAATTTTGCTGCACAGAGAGAACAAGTTGTGAAGAGACAGAGATGAGGGGTGAGATGAGGGCTCGTCTGGTGCCACCTCGGTTCCTTGTGACGCATTGACTGTCTTGTCTCCTGTGTATGGCTGCTAATTTTAACCATGCATTAGGATAATTTACTTGTACGTCTTGATCTCTTCGATGTGCAGCTGCTTTTATGCTTTTCTCTATTTCTGTAGTTTTTAAAATGTACTTTGTATTTCTTCCAACATTAACTTCCTGTTTATTTCACGTATCTGACTTACTCAAGTCCACATTTCTGTAAGAAATATGCTGATTCATTTTTCTGCAGTGGGTTCCATAATGGCATAAAAAACAACTTATTGGGTTGAATGTTGTCATCACTTTTGTCTTGAACATGCTTAGTGACTGTTCCTGTTCCAGGCTTCTGACATTTAATCACATTTACCAGTTGTTTTCAGGAGCTTATTTGTTATAAGTGCCAGTTCCTACAGCAAGTGTTGAAGCCCTCATTGCTGTATGTGTTTGTGTTTATTGGATTTTAGAAAACAAAGTTGATGAATGTTAGAACACCAGGAAGTATCTGTATTAGCACCCTTCAACATTTCTTCAGAAATCTTCTTGTTCTAACAGCAGAGCAGCAGAGGATTGTGGGAGTACCAATTTATCCAACTGGGCATAAAGGAAATGTCAACAATGCAGAGACATCTGAAAGAAAAAAAACTAGAGAAAAGAGTTTTAGATTTATTCTCCCAGAAAGACTTGGGCTTTTAATTATTCATAAGTGACTACAGGCAGCTCCACTGGCTCTGAAACAAGAGCCACTGCTCAGCAAATCCTGGAGATAATTCACTGGATTCAAAATGTCTCACTAAACAGCTTGTTTGTGAGTGTCAGTGTGTGTGATGGGACAGGCATGGTGCAGATTGCTGAATAGGGTCTTACTCATTCTTGTCCATCTGTGTTTTCTAAGCGTTTTCCTGTACATGAGCAATGCGTTCATTTTTCCACTCCTCCTTTGAGCCGTGGAAGAACTGGGTCAATGCACTCTGCACGCTTGTTTCTGTAGATTTCTTAACTCAACTTGATTTTTGTAAATTAACATCACAAAAAATGAAAACGATATAAAATACAATTTTATAAATCAATAATTTGCCAAAAAAGTAATAGGCTGAAGCCAAGGCTTATATTTGTCTACCCTATTCATTGACTCAGCAGTCAACATAATGAAATATTTCTACTGTCTACATACATGCATACATAAATACACATACACAAATGTATATTTAAATATGCATGTATAAACATACATAAACATACATTATACATATATACATCTACATAACAATACTGTTTAAGCTTTAATAATTTTACATTTTAAGACTCTTTTAAAGCTCACCAAAAAAGCACGTGATTTGAGATCATCATTCAATTCATTCCAGTTTCACCGATAACTGAAATACATCTAGATTTTACTTTACTTCTCTCTTTAGCATGTTCAAATATTAACAAACCTCGTAAATTATATTTACTCTCTTTTAAATAATTTCTGAATTCCAGAAGGAAAATTTTCATTCAGTGCTTTATACTTTGTACACTATTTCCAGTATTTTTACATATAATATGTCATTAAATTTTTAAGGATTACTTTGAATAAAAAGTGTATTACCGGTAGTTGGTTCATAATATTCCACTATATTAATAAGCCTAAATGCTTTTTTTTGTAACTTTATTAATATGTCAATAGTTTTTTTATTTTTGCATTTCTCCAAATTTCTGAGCAATATAACAAATAATGCATAACCACGAAGAGTACATAATATTCAAGCATTTTACATATATTAAATATTTTATTTTAAACAATATTCCAATAGTTTTTTTCCAAATTTATTTCTAATATATTCAATATGAGGCTTTCCACTAAGTTTGTTGTCCAGAATGATACCTAAAACTGTTGTGTCATAAACTCTATCGATTTTAATTCCATTTATATGTAACTTTACATCATTATAAATCCGATTACCAGAAAATACCATAAATTAAGTTTTTTTTTTTTCTTCATTTTAAAATAGCTTATTATAATAAAACAACTTTTTTAAAAACTCAGTTAGCTCTTTTCCCTACTATTTGTATTAGTTAATCCATATTCTTTCCAGGAAAAAAACAAGTCTCTATCATCAGCAAACATTATACATTAAAAAATACTGGATACGGTAAAACTATCATTTAAATAAAGTATAAATAGTTTAGATCCTAGAACTGAGCCTTGAGGATAACCACATTTTATAGTTTCAATTTGTGACTTTGTGTTGTTAATTTGTACATATTGTAACATATTACAGTACTCAAATTCAAACTTTCTTTATATTTTATATTGTAGCACTTTGAGGTTGTAAAATGCAGTACAAATTAATTTTTATTTTTATTTTTATTTATACAGGTTAGTCCCATTGAGCCTCGGCGACTCATTTACAAGAGAGACCTGAATTTTTAACAGAGTGATGAAAACAGTGGACAACAACAATAACAACAACAACAAAAACAACAACAACAACAACAACAACAACAACAGTAGACAATATGTTCTCACAGTTGTCCATGGAATTGAGAAAGCCTCCTGGATGGGAGTCGAAATGTTTTCTGTTACAAATAAAGTCCAGTTGATCTTGTATTTAACGCCTTTTTGAAACAGTAGACAATCATAAATATGCATGCAAATTTTATTTATTTATTTGTTTTATTACTCAAATAACTCTTTAACCACTGATGTGACCCACTGTAAACCATATTGTTCACATTTTCCCAGTAGTTTCTAATGTACTTGCACACACCCAGAACAAACACATTAAAACATGTGCACATGTACGGTACCCTAATCCCAGTTTTTGGAGAGAGACTAGGACATTTAACAGAAAAAGTGTTAAAACTCCAGATGGATTAAATTTAAATCCATAATGGAAAAAATGTATCTGTGAATGATCCCGATTTCATTTTGAAATATTTTTGCTGCAATGTTTATTATTCAACTTGTTCATTTATACTTTCTTCTTGCCTAGTTGTGTGTTAGCTCATGTGTCTGTTTTTCTGAAGACAGACTAAGGTAAAATAAATGTTGTTGATCAAATGAAATCAGAGTGATGACGTTAACAAGGAGAATCAGGATTAATTTGAAGGTGCCAGCTGAACGGGCAACCGCCTGCTGTGCCTTCATAAACTGTACATGTGCAGAGCCAACTCATGTGTTATTAAAGACCTCATCAGCATGCACATCACAGCTCACTAAATCAATCATGTAGCTTTTACAAAGCCCTCACACATAAATCATCATTCTTGGTAAACACCTGCTATTTTAGGTAACATGCTGAATACATTACCGGTTATTGCATTTTTCTATTTGCAGCTCCCTCTTTTAGCTTGTTTGTCAAGGTTTAGATGCTGAACCAGCTGGGTTTTAACATCTAGGACATATTTTCAAAAAATGAAAGCATGTTTGTTTATTTATACATTAGTCCCTTGCTACTTCACGGTTTGACTTTCTTGGACTCGCTCTTTCGCAGTTTTTCAAAATAAGATTGGACATGACACACAATTGGCTGATTGATGGGTGAACTGCACAATCAGCATGGATTTTAAAAAAATTTAAATTAATTATTTAAAATGATTTAGCACCTGCTGCACCTGTGTGCAGCCCACAGCTGCAGGAGAAGCTTCCTTCTGCAGCGTGTCATGATTTCCGCTCTGCAGTTTATCATG
>JBBPBX010019083.1:27498-44837 GCA_038048925.1 Garcialebias charrua
GCTGTTGTTTTTCACAAAGATCCTTTGTATAAAATGCAGTTCGCCTTGGACCCCCAGACTGAGTAGATTGTCTCCGGCTCCAAACAGATGGTTCGTCTGTGGACCACATCCGAGAGGTCACGCCAAGGTCCACTCGTTCAACTCCTGAGTAGGGTTGGGCATCGAGAATCGAGAATCGTTCGGAACCGGGACTAACTGTCCGTTTTTCCCGGAATCGTTCAAAATATTAATTTGCGATTCCTATTTTCGATGCTAGTTAGCCGACCGGAAGTAGCGCCGCCGAAAACCAACGAAGAAGAATCCACCGGAAGTGTGCATCTGTTATCGAAAGCGTACTAATTAATAAAAAATGAGCAGTCAGGTCAGTGCAGCACTTGCAATAATTTTCTATCATGCAAAGGAGGGTGGAGAAGTAAAATAGTGTCCCGTCTTTGACGCGCTCCACCGGATTATTTTCGCTTCGTATCCGACCGGAAGTGCAGAGTGGTCCGTCTGCAAAACGCTCCGCCGGACTTTTCGCTAATCGCTACCTCTCGGCTCCATCAGGTAAATAAATAAACTACGTCTCATACCAACATTAAGGCAGCTAACAAGTTATACTCCGCTTAAAGCGGTAAGTCAGCTCAAATACAAACACGATGCTAACGTTAGCTCGTTTTTTTTTCTTAGACAAACGACCTGAAATGGCTTCAGTGTTCACCAGTGACTGTCCAAGGTAAAAACGTCAGTGTAACTGAATGAAGAATGCCACAAAACAGTTACAGAATATGTTGTGAAAAGCTTGCATCCCTTTTCAGATGTGGATTCAACTCCTGCCATGGATTGCACTTACATTGCACTCAAATCCAACACTTATTAACATTCTTAATCCATTTAAAGTTATCTGTGTCTTTTAAAATGTCTTAATGTCTCTAGTTTTCAGTATTATAATTTCTGTTTATGTTCTCTTTCATTCCATTATGAGTGAATGTCACAGTTTGAAGAATTATTGAATAGGTTAGTAGGCAATAACAACAGAGCTAATAATTGTATACATTCTCAGTCTTAAAAATGATTTAATAATCTCTTTTTACTGATAATACTGATAAACCTGTTGTTTGTTTAGGAACTTCCTGCAGTCTGTCCAGAAAGTCTCCACTGGAGGAGCTTTTTGCTGAGGAAGAGGCACAACATAATGTCACAGCTCCATGTCCATGAAGAAACAAATGGAGAGAGGGCTGCAGATACCAGGACATCCCACCAGCCGTTCTGTCTGAGGATCCTGCTGCTGGTGGTGGAACCAGGTTAGCCCATCAGTGGGAGCTCAGTAACATGACTGCAGCATCAGACACTGGACAATATTATATGTATAATAATAATATATGTTGGTGAGTCCTCCATGTTGGCTCTAATCTGCCCTGTGAGAAATTCATAGTAAATGTAACAAAAAGGAAAAAGTTCATAGCATTAAATTCAAACAGAAGTTCAAATTATTTCATCCTGAAATAACTCTGGCTAACTACTGTAGCTTTTTTATAACATGGGAGTTAAACTCAAAGTAGTCTCCTCAGATAAATTGTGTTACCATTATTTTTATATTAAAGTTTCTGTTAACTTATTATTTTTATATTTGATTGTTTCTGTTCAGTGCCCTGAGACGACTTCTGTTGTGACTTGGAGCTATACATTATAAATAAACTGAACTGAATTGACATGTCTTTTTTTAACCCCGTCTTTTTTAACCCCGCCTACAAAAAGAATCGGAATCGAGAATCGAAAAGAATCGGAATCGAAATGAAGAATCGGAATCGGAACCGGAATCGCTCAAATTCAAACGATGCCCAACCCTACTCCTGAGCAGATAAAAATGTTGCTCAGCTACAACTGTTAGAAGTAAATAACTGCAGAAAATGAAGCCTTTTTCTACTACAAGACTAACGTTCTTGGCTTGAAGTCCAAACATGCAGAAGTTACCGAGGGACGGTGCACCTTCTCTTCAGCTGGCCTCAGACCCCTAAAGCTGTCACAGTGAAGGTCAGCTACCATGGGCAGTTCCCAGTGAGTCCTCCTCATTGTGGCTGGTCTGATCCACCAGAGAACCCCAGAAAGACGAGTGACCTGGTGCCTTCAATACTGACCCGGTAAGGAGCAGAACCTAGTGACATGATGCCTTGGTCTGGTTATGCTATTTTAAGCTGATGCAACTTGGTAAAGCATTTCCTGGCTTGTAGTGATGATAAATGACTTTATCTGATCAGATTAAACAACTTCTTTCCACCAAAAATCCAAAGTAACTATTTGTTAAAATAGCCAAAGTTTGTCTAAATTCATGCACGTATAAAACTGAAATAATTCCTGCTCAAAGAGTCAATTTTGCCTTAGATAAGAGAATTAAGCCCTGATTGATTCATTGTTATTGTTTGTTTATTATTGTTGTTGATTTTAGTTTGAGTATTTTTGTAATAAAACTTAACGACAACTTTGGTCTCTTCATTCAGATGAATATTCATGTGTTATGATATAAAATTCTCTGTAATTAACTGATTCTACTTCAGTGACTGATTCTAATTATTAAAGGGTGAATAAGTTGTTGTTGGTCAGTAAACTGACCAGCTGGTGCCTCACTTTAACGAGAGCTAAAGAAATAAAACAAATGTAGTGAAGGGGATGGAGAAAGTGTCATCCTTCTTCCTCCATCTCGCTCCTTCATATTGCTACATGTTTGGTGCCCCTTGTGAGGGATTACAAAGTTTAATCATAACATGGTGTTTATTCAATATCTCTGGAGAAAAATTGTGTCTTATGAGCAAAGTTTGAATGAACTACAAAGGTTTTAGTGAACTGATGGATTTTATGAGTAGCTGTCTCATGTAGGACCATACCTCCTGTTAGCCATAAACTGAATAATACATACAGCTGTTGTAAACTTGTTTACAGAAATTTTTGGGTAAATTTGGCAGTGAATATGTGCCGTGATTAAGCCAGACGTGGGGTAGGACACAGGTCTTCCCACAAGTGCTATAGCTAACTCTTCCCGACCGATCAGGGTGGTGAACAAGGAAGCTCCACATGCACACCCACCGCCAAAAACTGTGAACCCGAACAAGTCGAGTGCAGTTATGGTCGTAGCAAAGGATCTAGAGGACCAGTACTCAGCTGAGGAAGACCCTGCGATCCAAGTTGAACCCCAGGCCCTGCAGTTTCTTAGTCATCTCATCAAAAAGGGTGCAGCACAGAAGTTCTATGCACCTCTGAATCTAGAAGATGTGATGGTGCATGACACACTTCTTGACACGGGCTCGGACGTGACACTCAAGTCCGCTGATCATTTTGAATCCTTGCGTAACGCTACAGTCATTGCGATCAAAGAATTGAAAGTTCAATTTTGCAACATGAAGGTACAGTTGTACTCTTCAGCTAACACAATCTTGTCCTCAGTGGCACTAATACAGAGCTCCATTGGTCATATGACCCTGGCACACCCTGTGTACATCTCAGACTTAAATCAATCCCTCTTCTTGTTGGAAACACTTTTCTTGACAGGCTGATGCATTTAATCTGATTTCAAACACTGAAGATGTGGGCACAGGTACAAACACCTCTGCCAATTTCATTGCCTCAGCAGTTCCACCCATGTTATGATGTGCTGGAAACCACAGAGAACTTGGATGCAAACCAAACTGAGTCCAAAGACCAGACAGGTGATGATCATCTAAAAGATGCACCCTCTGAGACTGTGGTAACATACATCCAGCCAAAACAACAGTTGGAACAATTCCTACCTGAAAACAAAGTTATTTGTCCTCTGGACCCACCAGCAGATGGTGAGCCCATGACACTTTTCTCAAACATGACCTTTGACCCCAAACATCATAGGTCCAATAAAAAGCACAGATAAAGCCACAAAATGGTGCCTTCACCGTGAACACGGCATCTGAAGATGCTGAACCAAAACACGGTATTGTGTCCATCGACCCTGCATTATCTGATGAAGATCTTATCAACTTTCAATCACTTGATCTTACAATCAACAAAATCATTATTTGTCTTTCTGACCCAGTCAAAAATGAACTGACTGCATCAGACTTGGACAACATTCCAGAGTTATGATCGCTACAAAGTTCGTTCCTCACTTACATTGGTTAAGGGCATCCTAATGTATGTTTCCGATCAACCACTTCACCTGTGTTTGTGGTTCCACGCAAATACAGGGGGGTGAGAATGGATAACGCCCATGACCTTCTCTCTTCTAGACACAAAGGTGTCAAAGCAACACTCATCGCTCTAAAACAGGTTGCCTACTGGCCTGGAATGTGTAAAGACATCACTGACTACATCAAAGCATGTTCAAAAGGCTGTCAATCTCAAATGATCAAACGTCATGTGGGAGAACTACAACAAGAATTCCCTGAAAGTCAAACACAACTACATCCAAAACAAGATTAACCAAAATTCTTAGGGAAAATCCCTAGATACACAGTACACATCAACAATGTGCTACTCAGTCATCTAGATACAGGACAATATTGTTTCAACATTGAAAATCTTACATTTTCAAAACACACTCCTTCGAACTGGACTCAAACACATTTGAACAAATATAGTATGAAGAAATAAAAAAGCTGAGACAACTGTAGTGGACCAGACCCTGGTCTCTGAAAACTGTATTGAAACACCTTTTATTTGAATCTTCAAGAACAAGGACATTACACTGATTTATTTTATTAATTTGAATCAAGACACAAATTAAATCACAAGAGACTCTCTTATTATTTTACTTTGTGCTAATTCAAATACTGTATAATCAATGCATAACCTTGTGTTATTTGCATGAGCAGTCTTATTTTTCAATATGTTGAATGATCATTGTGGAGCAGATTGTTCCCCCTGCACTAAGCAGTCAGTTGTTCGACCTCATCCCTGTAGGCAGACTCATTCCCCCCAATGATGAGCCCCACCACTGTGGTGTCATCCACAAATTTGACTATGGTGTTGCTGTGGTGAGCAGGGGTGCAGTCATGTGTGTAGAGAGCTGGGGGCTCAGCACACAGCCCTGGGGTTCTCCCAAGCTGAGGGTCATGAATGCGTGATGGCCCACTCAAACCCTCTGACTGTGATCGGACAGGAAACTGTTTACCCATGTTTAAGTGGATTGTGGAAGTCCCAGTTCCCCCAGTTTGTCCACCAGTTTGTTAGGGAGAATGATGTTGAAAGTAAGAAAGTTCATGCTCAATAATCCAGGTACCAAATCCAATAAATCTCAGTTGGGTCATCTGGACAGTTTCTTTTTTATAGAAACGTTTCACCCTCCATCCAGAGGGCATCATCAGTCAGAGGAGTTCCATCAAACTGTTTCCCCACCAAGCAATAAACACCTTAAGTGGACCAAAATAAATAAATAAAAAATAAGAAAATTATTGGATGGTGAAAGTAGGGACGGGGCCGATCAGGTATCGGTATTGGGCTCCGATACTAGCGTAATTTACATGTCAAATTTTTAAGATCCAACCTGTAGAGATTTTCGATCCATGATGCATGTCTGTGTCTGCTGAAGCATCTCATGTGATTCCCTACCAGCTGCCTTGCACGTTGGCTTCAAACTATGGAATGGATTTCCTGAACGGATGCGTGTCACATGAAGCCCAGAGTAATTTAATCATCTTTATTTGTCATTCGCACCCCATGTGGTACATGTGCTGGAACGAAATTATGCATGGTACTAAGACTCACCTCACATTCAGGAAATCTATTTCATAGTTTACAGCCAGCTGTGAGGACTGAGCAGTGCTGTGGCTAACGGCTAACCAACTTTTAATCAAAACATGTCCACTATGTGGAAGTATTTTACACTAGAAACACCATAAAATAAGACAGCAACGTGCAATGTCTGAAGAGCCCTAGCAGCAGTAAGTTTTACATTGGACATTCAAGCTCCATGCTTCAGCGGTGCGCTGCTCTCGCTCAAACCCTGAGATACTTAAAGCTGCTATATGTAACTTTTCTAACAATATATTTTTAACATATTTCTTCACTCTGTCACTAGATTGATGTTAGAGAGGTAATCTCTGAAAAAAACTAAAAAAAAATATTGTCCCCTTGCTTCTCCAGGTGGTAAATAAGCATTTCTAAAAAGAAAAAGTGACCCGCCATTTTCCAGCCAATAAAAACAAAGTTTGTAACCAGCCAATAAAAACCGAGCTTGAATTTGAATCAGCCAATAAAAACAGAGCTTGAATTTGAATTTCAACAGACCACAAGGGGGCAGAGCCATATATGGCTCTGAGGGGGAGGGATCAGAATGCTTTGCTTGTTGAAATTTTTTCTAAGTGCTGATGTTCTACAGAAACTGCAGACTTCACCTTTAAGGCTGAGTTATAGACGCGCTTTGATCCGCAGGCTGGAGCGCGCGTGCGCGTGCACTCAGCTGTGCGGCAAAATGCGTTCACAGTTTCGCCACTGTGTTTATGGTTGACGCACGGCGGCTCATGGCAAAGTGCTGTTCTTTTACGGACCAGCAGGAGGCAGTACCCTCTAAAACCTGTGCATATGTTGCAAGAAAGGTGTAGAAGAAGAAATCTACCGTAGAAGAAGAACTGTTTGAAATCACACAACAAAAACAAATAGCTTTCCGCTCGCGTGCTGAACTGTTGTCTTTATTTGCGGTTTTAATGCATGGAGTCAGCGGAGGAGAAAGCGATCACGTGACTTTTGGCGAAAAAACAAAAGAAAAGTCCGACTCCAGATCAGGAATGAAGGAGAATTTAATACATTTGTGTCACAAAACATTCCTCCATGCGTCGCGACGCCGTCTCCACGACCACAGCGGCGCAAACAGCTGCAGGCTCCGGCGTGAAGAGGGTGAAGGCTGTCGGTGGGGACCTGTCAATCAAATCGTAGCGCCCACGGCGCGCGCACTAGGCTTGCGGAGTTTCAAAAATTCAGAGGTGCACGACACGCGCTAATCCCACGCGCGGGGCCAACGCGCAGGGGCGGGGACTGCGATATTGCGTCACTTTTGGCGCGCGCACCCTCGCGCGCTGCGCGACACGTCGACTATAAATCTAGCTTTAAAGTCCTCGACTTGAGGCAGAACCTCACCCTCGATCTGGAGAGAGCAATCCACCCTTTTCCCACTGAGGACAATGACCTCAGATTTGGATGTGCTGATTCTCATCCCAGCCACTTCACACTTTCAAGTTAGGTGGATGAAGAGGTGTTGAGGTCAGATTGCACATGTCTGGTGGATGTGGACATTTGAAATAAAGCAGTCTTAATGAATGACTGGTCAATCAAGGAAGTTTTGTGGATGTGTTGATTAAAATTAAGATTTTATGTCTGTCAAGGTGCTGAAACAATCAAATGTTATTATATCCTGATGCATGTTATTACATTTTTTGTAAACAAAGGTTCCTTTTTAATCTGTGATCAAAGAAGTATTCATTAAGTCAGTGGTTCCCAACCTATTTTCTTCAAAGACCCCCCTTCTTACTTCCTAGCCAATCTGAGACTCCACAATCCCTCGCTACTTCCCTCTCTCAAAAGACTCAATCAGATTAATCTCTTCATCTCTCTATATCAAATTATTAAAAGAATAAAATAAATATTATAATTAATTTTATAAGTAATAGTAGTGTAAATAATAATAAAAAAATAGTTGCAAACTTTTATTTGTAAAATGTATAAACAGTTGTACAACAGAAACAAGAACACTGTTTTGAGAATTACTCACACAACTTTTCTTTAAAATCTAACAACAGAGTAATTTTAAAAAGTCTTTAAAAATGTAGTTTTGTCAAGATATCTTCCTGATCCTGTCATGCAGCTGACTTTTGCAATTTTCAGCTATTTTATCTATTATGTCCTTGACAATATGACAATAAAGAAATGACCATTTAAAAAAAGGGCAATAAAGAAACTCTGACAGACTCTGACAGTGTTAGAGAGTAGGACAGTTTTCATTTGATCCACCGCATGAGCTCCACACATCAACTCAGGCAGGTGGTTTTAGAAGGTTTCTCCAATATTGTGCAGATTTTTAGCCTTAGTGATTAAAAGGGAACACTCAAAAGATGCTTCTGTGACACTGTGCAAATCACTACCTGCTCTTTCAAAGGCTTTCTCATGTCAAATGCTTGTTCCTGACAGTATTCCTGACTTTCGCCATCACCAATAGTAATAACAGTCTGTTCTAAGGGAAAATGTTCTTATGTTGTCAGAAAAATGACTCTGTGTGTTTTTACACATTTAAACATTTACAACTGTATGTGCTTACGTTTATATATTTAATAAATGTAAGCTTGACCAAGAGCAACTATAACACCCTGCTTCCTCTCAGGCAACCGTACTGCCAATTGACGGTGCACAGTATGACGTCATAACAAAGCGCTCTTAAAATGAGAGTACAGATTTTAGTTTTTAACATAATACTGTAGCAATACAGCACTCTCATGTCCGTTATGGATTTAAACCTCTTCACATCTCTCTGAAACTCTGAGTGACACTTTTCTTGAGCTCTGAAGAAGACAAGTGGACACTATTTTGTTACAATTATTTTGAATTAATGGACACCAATCAATCAGAAATAACTTTCTTTTTATGTGTGTTAATTCAGAATTGATCAACAGTATACTTTTGTCATTTAATGATGGTCTGTTACTTGCATGAGTTTGACCCTTCTGCTGGTTTATTTCTGCAGAACAAGCAGGCTTTGAATCTAAGTTCAGGGTAAACTTTTAACTTGCAGCTTCTTTTGTGTTGTCTGTGAAGTTAGCCATAATATTCTCTGTGCTCACAAGCGGCCATCTGGTCTATTCTATAAACAAGTTTTCCTACTGTCCTTCAGAGACCTTCTGCCTATGGGGATGAAAAATCCATCCGTTATTTTGTTAAACCAGCCAGTAGCTATTCAGGAGGTAGGCAGACTCCGCCTTCCATATAAAGTCTTACTTCCGTTTGGACTTTAGTGTGCGTTGGAGAGAACTAACAAAACAACTTGGTTTTCTCTGGAAGCTGGTGAATGTCCTGGTCAAATGTCAATTAGACCTATGTTCTCAGCCGAGTTACAGTAAAGCCTTACTGTGCCTCATTCACTCATTTCTGAAAGAATTTGTTTTCTGGGAGTTTTATTTTGAAAGCTCAGTCAGGACGTGGGCCTGTTTCTGCCGGTGAAGGCGTACTCCCCGCTCGTCTGAATCAGCCATACACGCACGGAGGTCGACTGGACGTGAGCTGGACCACATAGTCCGTTAGTGTCCACAAACTTCTCAGCCCTTATTTCCAAGGGACGTATCGTCACCAGGTAAAAGAGGCTTTGATTGTATGCTGAACGTGTCGGAAGTACAGCTGGACCTGTTTGGGAAAGGTGCCACCCTGTTTGTTTCAAAATAATTAACTTCGGTTAACTTATCTTTCATTCTTCTTCCTCCTATTTTTCCTTTTTTCTTAAGCCATTAATCTGTTAAGTAAATGTGCCAACAGGAAAGTTAAACCTAACTTGTCTGTTTGTTTAATTTGAATTCTTGTCAAAGTAGTTAGTAAATCAGAGCTAATATTGATACAAATGTTTAATGTACTTTTATGATTGTTTCAATAAAAGGTCTATTTTCTGGTGGACCAACATAAGTTGAAGTCTCTCGTGAAATTACATTTCTGGCTAATCACAGCAAAGCAATTTAATACCGGAAAAAGAGTGAACTCGTGAATTAGCGGTAGATTTGTGCAGATAAGACCTGCTCAAACCTGCATCTAAAATATAGGTAAGTCAGTAAACTGACCCCGTAAGTGTTTAATTACACTAACGGCTAATATTTGTGCCTATATTACTACATTTAATGGTGGCTCGTCCGTGTCTCTGAGACGGTTATTATGTTGTTTTTGTGTAGCCTATTGTCTCTGTATTTGTTGGCATAGTTCGTATCCTTGTGTTGGACTTATAAGATAGTTCTGGCTGGTGAGTGTCCGGGAGTTGCATTGTCTGGTTCATTTCACATTAGAATTATCTCTCTTTCACTTTTAAACGTATGTTTGAAGTATGCACACTGTAATTTTGTCTGTGTCTGTGAGACGTTTCATAACGTGTCGCTAAGTTGCATGCATTTTTTCATTGTGTGACCGCCGCGTCACCATTGCTTCATTTTATTACATCTGCGGGTTTCTGTTGTCTACTATTTTGCATTGTTGTGCTGCTCCATTGTACCTTCGTCTGTTACGAGTGTTTGTTGAGGTTCGGGTGATCCCACTCAGCTTTGGACCGGGATCCGGTTCCGATTGATGTAAAGTCCGTTGTTGTCAACAGTTAGCGTACTGCCTTCTTTGGAAGGCGTGGGGGCTAGCCTGAATGTGATTGGGCTCGTTAACAGAATTTTCTGTGGTGTATTATACGTTTCTTTTGTGAGAAAGTGTCCAGAACTTTGGGTAGAGCTAACGTGAGCATTACCGAGGCTTCGGCTGCAGAAGCGCTGTGATTGGTCCATTGTGTGTCGTGTTCAGAAAGGTTGGTTCTGTAGACTGCTGGTTGTCAGATATTCATTTTTGCACACATTTCTGAAAGTTTATCTGTGTTATTCGTTTCTATGCACGTATATCGTCAAAGACTAGCTTAACCGCGGTGTTTTGCGACATTTATAAGTGTTTTAGAACGTTGAAAAGTCCGTTCAACGCTAAAGTTCGACCGACCTCGAGGTCCGTGAACGCAACGCTCGAACGGCGCGTCACACGTGAGTGACGTACAGGGACGTAAGGTTTAGAAGACTCCATTACCCATGAACACTTGGGTTTAGAACTACATGTTCTGTCTTCACTGTGATTGGTCGATTACGCTGTAAGTGGTGACGCTTGCGGGGTGGGGAAGGCCCACTCCACGTCAGCTTTCACTTCAGTAAACCAGCCCTTACAAGTGTCATGCTTGTTTGTCCGTTACTATCTTTGAAAGACTGTTTCATCGCGGTGTTTTTGAGATTTTAATGGGTGTATGAGTCAGTTGGTGTAAGACTACCGAACGCCATGTGACCAGGTCACGTGACACCGGAAGCTGCAACTGGTTTATGGGGACCGACCGCTTTCTTTTAAACAAAGTTTAAAGTTTCACAGTCCAAACGATGTTACTCACATCGAATCGTCTATTATAAGACCGGGGTTCTAGAGTTTTGTCACGTAAAGGCTTTAGATCTTTCTGATTGATGCTTTTGATCCGTTTGTGGATGTCTGTGGATGCTAGAAGCTACGGCTACGCTCACGGGTGACAACAGCACCTCTTTAGAGTCAGAGAGTCAGAGAGTCTTTATTGTCATTTGCACTGCATGTGGTACATGTGATGAAAACGAGATTATGTACACGAGGTCCCAGTTACATCCAACAACAAATGCAAGAGAAAAACAGTAATAACATCTAGAATTAACTAAGAAAAACATCAACTAGTAATACACTAAGCCTAATATAGTGGAAATAAACAGCAGCACGAACATGAGTTTGTATGAGCAGATGGTCACAGATGAACACAGATGAACACAGCAACAAGAAAACAGATCAGCATCAGTATGATGTGATATTTTGCAGTGTTTATTTTTTATTTTATTTTTATTTATTCATGAGTCTAACAGCCTCAGGGTAGAAGCTGTTCCTCAGTCTAGTGGTTCTACACTTGATGCTCCTCAACCTCCGTCCTGAGGGGAGTGGGGCAAAGAGTGAGTGTGCTGGATGAGTGAGGTCTTTCATGATGCAGGTGGCTCTTTTCCTGCATCTGGAGGTGTAAATGTCTGTGATTGTGGGGAGACTGACTCCAACAGACTTCTGTGCAGCCT
Organism: Garcialebias charrua; assembly: GCA_038048925.1. Classification (NCBI taxonomy): domain Eukaryota; kingdom Metazoa; phylum Chordata; class Actinopteri; order Cyprinodontiformes; family Rivulidae; genus Garcialebias; species Garcialebias charrua. The sequence goes on from JBBPBX010019083.1 coordinate 39,276, forward strand.
TCACCACTCTCTGCAGAGCTTTCCTCTCTTCAACTGTGCAGCCTCCATGCCACACGTTGATGCTGGAGCACAGGACGCTCTCCACTGCACACCTGTAGAACGAGGTGAGAACTGGGCTGCTCAGACCAGCACGTCTCAGCCGTCTGAGGAAGTAGAGTCTCTGATGACCTTTCTTGATCAGGCTGGTGGTGTTGTTGCTCCAGCTGAGGTTATCATTCATGTGTACACCCAAGTATTTGTAGCTGGAGACCACTTCCACTGCAGACCCACCTATTTTCAGTGGGGCATGGGTGTGTTTGTTCCTTCTGAAGTCCACAATCATCTCCTTTGTCTTCTTCACATTCATGTGAAGATTATTCTCTTTGCACCAGCTCTCCAGGTGTTCCACCTCCTGTCTGTAGCTGGACTCATCATTGTTTGTGATGCATCCCACCACCGCTGTATCATCTGCAAACTTAACAATATGACAGCCTGGAAGTGTGGCTGTACAATCATATGTGAGCAGAGTGAACAGAAACAGAGCGGTCAGAAAGAGAAATTGCAGTCGCTGTGATAAACTTATATCCAACGTTGTACCCCCACCTGCTGGTTGCATCAAAGGATACGCTTTTGATGTAATTCTGTCTGCAGGTCAACTTTCCTGTTTTAAATAGAGTACAGTTGACGTGGTAGACACATAGCATCCTTTCATTTGATTTTCACATATAATCAAATGTTGAAAGCAGAACAATTATACAGAATTAATACAGACATGTCTGCTTTTTGATAAAACTTGACACTTTTATCATAAATTCTGTGCAACAAGGCTGTCTGGTTTTATTTTAAACTGCAAGTTTAAAATAACACACATGAGGCATCTTTTGTCTTGATTTTCACAAAAATCACACAAAGATAGCCGACTTTGTTTGATCTTGTCACAGGTCGACAAATTAATAAAAATCACTGATTTTTATTTGATTTCACATCTTGGACACCATGTTGACTGCCGCAGGCATCACATGGTGAGACAGCACACTGTAAAATAGGAACCATTTTACTTGATTTTTCACAGAAAATCAATACAAACATGGAGGTGCATCAACTGAGAGGGCCTGCTCTCTGCCCGAACCTAAATGGTTTCGTTCGGGCCGTGTAAATGCTACCCGTGTTCCTCGCACGGTGGGAGGGACTGTTTCATCGCATGATAATTACTTAGCTGCGGTGAACGTCCGTCAGCAGTCAGGTGAACATCCCTTGTTGTTCTTCGACAGGCTACTCTCTGTTTATTCAGGTGACATAACTGTCCCTGGAATAGAGGAAGGTGAACAGTTTAAACGTCTTTTCATTGCAAATCTCTTGCCTTTTCACGGCAAATGTGTTCGCTTCAAGGTTAATTTCAAAGAGAGTACCATGGCAGAGATTAAACAATACGCTGTGGAAGTTTTTGATGTGCTCACACAACACAAAACACCCTCAGTGGTATGCCTAGGTCAAAAGGTCAAATCCCACTCACAGAAAATAGAAGAGGTTCCCTCTCCTACTGAGTGCGAAAGTAAACAGGATTCTCATAATAACAAACGACAGAATGTTGCTACCAGCTGGAACAGTGACTCGAATTGGTTCAAAGGGAGTTCTGCTCCTCTTGCACCTCAAGTTGAAAAATCTGAGATGAGCAATGAACCACAAAAGGTAGGTGTTTGCTCTCTAGGTGAACCAAGATGGTTCAGATCGAATCAAAAGGGTTTTGACCTAGGTCTCACAGTGGGTGAACTTCGAGAGAAGTTGATGTCTGGGCGCCGTGACCCATTGAACAATGGTCGGTCCCAACAGATACCCCCGAGAAGCGGCCCTCCTGCCCCTGCGCCTCGAGCTGCATAGTTCGAGACATGCAAAGAGTCACACAAGCTTCAGATTAAGGAAACGATGCCTCCGCGCTCGGAAGAGACAGAGGAAGTAAGTAGTTTGTTAAATGATTTGAATGTTACGTCAGATGACCAAGCTGACACGATGTGTGACGTTATCCTTGATAATAACACAAACAACGTTGTTCAACCTGGTGAGGCGACGCGCAACACTGCCTTTTGCAACAACTCAGTGCACACAGTTGACATTAACAACGTCAACATTGCCAAAGATGCTGACAGCAAACAAATTGCTGAGGATCAGCATCCCGAAGGTCATGAGGCAGAGGGCTATCATGATGCTGACAGCAACAAAGTTTGCACAGACGGAGGTACACGTAAACAAAAGTATGTGCTTAAACATAAACGGTTTCTGTGTAACTTTATCAAAAGGAGGGTGGCTAAGAAATCTTACCTGCCAATCACACTGGAAAGGGTCCTCGCGCGAGAAGCACTCCCGTACGGGCCACCATTAAATGTAGTAATATAGGCACAAATATTAGCCGTTAGTGTAATTAAACACTTACGGGGTCAGTTTACTGACTTACCTATATTTTAGATGCAGGTTTGAGCAGGTCTTATCTGCACAAATCTACCACTAATTCACGAGTTCACTCTTTTTCCGGTATTAAATTGCTTTGCTATGGTTAGCCAGAAATGTAATTTCACGAGAGACTTCAACTTATGTTGGTCCACCAGAAAATAGACCTTTTATTGAAACAATCATAAAAGTACATTAAACATTTGTATCGATATTAGCTCTGATTTACTAACTACTTTGACAAGAATTCAAATTAAACAAACAGACAAGTTAGGTTTAACTTTCCTGTTGGCACATTTACTTAACAGATTAATGGCTTAAGAAAAAAGGAAAAATAGGAGGAAGAAGAATGAAAGATAAGTTAACCGAAGTTAATTATTTTGAAACAAACAGGGTGGCACCTTTCCCAAACAGGTCCAGCTGTACTTCCGACACGTTCAGCATACAATCAAAGCCTCTTTTACCTGGTGACCATACGTCCCTTGGAGATAAGGGCTGAGAAGTTTGTGGACACTAACGGACTATGTGGTCCAGCTCATGTCCAGTCGACTTCCGTGCGTGTATGGCTGATTCAGACGAGCGGGGAGTATGCCTTCACCGGCAGAAACAGGCCCACGTCCTGACTGAGCTTTCAAAATAAAACTCCCAGAAAACAAATTCTTTCAGAAATGAGTGAATGAGGCACAGTAAGGCTTTACTGTAACTCGGCTGAGAACGTAGGTCTAATTGACATTTGACCAGGACATTCACCAGCTTCCAGAGAAAACCAAGTTGTTTTGTTAGTTCTCTCCAATGCACACTAAAGTCCAAACGGAAGTAAGACTTTATATGGACGGCGGAGTCTGCCTACCTACTGAATAGCCACTTGCTGGTTTAACAAATAACGGATGGATTTTTCATCCCCATAGGTAGAAGGTCTCTGAAGGACAGTAGGAAAACTTGTTTATAGAATCAGCCAGATGGCCGCTTGTGAGCACAGAGAATATTATGGCTAACTTCACAGACAACACATAAGAAGCTGCAAGTTAAATGTTTACCCTGAACTTGTGCCTTAGATTCAAAGCCTGCTTGTTCTGCAGAAATAAACCAGCAGAAGGGTCAAACTCATGCAAGTAACAGATCATCATTAAATGACAAAAGTATAGCAGAGTGCTGCTATAGGGTTCCCGGGGGAGCAGATGGTGTGGGTTAATGGCCTTGCTCAAGGGCCCAGAGTGGGGCAGATGAGGGTGGAGACAGGTGTGACTGCTTCACTTATCCCACCCACATTTTTGACAGTACCTCTCAACCACACAAACAAGCTCAGACTCCTTCCCCACCAGAGAGGTCACGTTCCATGTCCCAAGAGCCAGCTTTGATAAGCCAGGGTCAGAGTACCAAAGTCCCCGCCTTTGGCCACTGCCCATGGCATCCAGCAACCAACTTTTATGTCTCTTCCTGTAGGTGGTGGATTCACAGGAAGGTAAACCCATGCTGCTCCTTCAGGCTGAGCCCGACCAGACCCCATGGGTAGAGACCCAGTCACCAGGCGCTCGCAGACGAGCTCTCCCCCGGGCCTGGCTCAAGGGTGGGGCCCTGGTAACCCACGTCCAGGAAAGGGACACCAAGTTCCTTGTTCTCTCATGTCCATAAAAATCTTCTAATTTGTTCTTTGTCTGGTCTGTTACCTAGAACCAATCTGCATTGGGAAACTCTACCAGGGACAATGATAATTGCCCCCGACAGTATAGCTCCTAGGATCATTCAGGCACACAAACTCCTCCAACACGATAAGGTGGCGATTCAAGGAGGACTAATTAAAATCTGGATTTAGCTCAAAATCATGACTTGAACTTGAAACAGGTTTCATATACAGGGTGAGAAATTGTTTTGAAGTTTCTGGTAATTTAAAAAGAATACAGATTATTAAAATGATGTGTGGGAGTGGTGGCGCAGAGGTTAAGAAGGTGAGCTTGTGATCAGAAGATTGACGGTTCAAGCCCTGGTACCGACAACATCAAGAATGTGGGTGGGATAAGTGAAGCAGTCACACCTGTCTCCACTCTCATCATTTGTTTAACAACGACCACCACCGGTGCTGTTGACAAATGGTGCCGGCGGAAATTGTGCTACTGTTACCCCAAAAATACACTACATGCGTTCCGGCTCCGCCCCGCTCCGGTCCGACCTCCGCAGCAAATACGCACCCATTATAATCAATGACAGAGTTTACACTGGCTCCGCACGGCGGCAGCGAGTTGCGGAGAGCGGACGGCAGTCCGTCAAAATTAGAAATTTTTCTATTTCTGCCGGACGCCGGAGATGTGCCGGAGTCAACTTTTGAAGATTACGTCGCACCAACAGGAAAAGGAACGAGCACAACTTCCGTATTTACAAAATAAAATCACCACGGGCGGACTTAATCCTAGCTCTATACGGATTTATTTGTACAAAAATGCTTTCAAACTATCATTTATGACTACGCCTACAAACGCAATACAAGAAATAAATAAATAAATAAAGTATTTTATTCTGAAATGTAATACATCACTTCCTGTTGCTCAAACCATGTCCTGTCGCTCATTTACGAGAGAAGATCAAGGCAGCAGTCTCTACTGTTGTTCTCCTTCTTCCACCGAATGAATTGTTTTGTTCTGACTTACTTATTTATCACTTGATTTATCGCGCGATCTCGCAATTCCCGCGCATGCGTCTCGGAGCGGCGCATCCAAGCGGACCTGAGCTGAGCGGAGGAAGTGGAAATTGGACTCGCTCAGCTGCGACCTGCGGAGCGGAGCGGAGCTGGACCGCATGTAGTGTATTTTTGGCGTTAGTCGAAGACCACGAGGAGGGAAACATGTCAAGAGACAGAGGGAGAAGAGGAAAGTGAAGAATGTAGGACTGAGGGTTGCAACTCTAAATGTGGGGACAATGACAGGCAAAGGTAGAGAGCTGGCTGACATGATGCAGAGAAGAAAGGTAGATGTTTTATGTGTCCAAGAGACCAAGTGGAAGGGCAGCAAGGCTCGCAGTATTGGAGCAGGGTTCAAACTGTTTTACCATGGTGTGGATAGAAAGAGAAATGGAGTAGGGGTGGTCCTGAAGGAGGAGTTGGCAAAGAATGTAGTAGAGGTGAAGAGAGTGTCAGATAGGGTGATGTGT
>JBBPBX010019084.1:0-44836 GCA_038048925.1 Garcialebias charrua
GAGAACTACCCGGAAATGGCACAGATGTTACGTCACATGGGAACTATGTATTCATGCAGGAAGGATTCATTTATCTCACTGCTCTGTCTCTGATCTGCCTCTTGGTCCGAGCCGCGCATGTTAGTACCAACAGTTTAGAGCAGGGGGGAGAGAAGCTGAGACGCGAGGGAGACGCAGCACGGCTGCTCAGAGCGGGGTGTGTGTGTGTGGGGGGGGACATGAGCTGTCTACCTGCAGTTTAGAGCAGGGGGAGAGAAGCTGAGACGCGAGTTGTTTGTTTTTTTAGCATTTTAGCTAGCGTTACACCAGTACAGACTGGTGGAGGGAGGTAGGCAGTTCGGTTTGGTCGTTTGAAGCGCTCGGTTGGTAAGGGGGCGGGGCCCCCTGACGTATTACGTCATGAAATTAGCATATCATGATATAACTTTTTTGCCAGGGCAAGCTTTTTTTACCGGTATTACCAGGAACGATGTGATATGGCCCAGCCTTAGTTTGGGGTCATTATCATAATGGAACACTGCCATGCGACCCAGTTTCCAGAGGGAGGGGATCATGCTCTTCTTCAGTATTTCACATTACATATTGGAGTTCATATGTCCCTCAATGAATTGTAACTCCCTAACACCTGCTGCACTCATGCAGCCCCAGACCATGGCATTCCCACCACCATGCTTGACTTGTCACACACTTGTCTTTGTACTCCTCACCTGACTGCCACCACACATGCTTGAGACCATCTGAATCAAACAAATTAATCTTGGTCTCATCAGACCATAGGACATGGTTCCGGTAATCCATGTCCTTTGTTGACATGTCTTCAGCAAACTGTTTGCGGGCTTTCTTGTGTACAGACTTCAGAAGAGGCTTCCTTCTGGGATGATGACCATGCAGACCAATTTCGTGTAGTGTACGGCGTATGGTCTGAGCACTGACAAGCTGACCCCTCACCTCTTCAATCTCTGCTGCAATGCTAACAGCACTCCTGCGCCTATCTTTCAAAGACAACATTTGGATGTGACGCTGAGCACATGCACTCAGCTTCTTTGGACGGCCAATGCGAGGTCTGCTCTGAGTGGACCCAACTTTTTTAAAAGCTGGAGGATCTTGGCCACTGTGCTGCAGCTCAGTTTCAGGGTGTTGGCAATCCTCTTGTAGCCTTGGCCATCTTCATGTAGCGCAACAATTCGTCTTTTAAGATCCTCAGAGAGTTCTTTGCCATGAGTTGCCATGTTGGAACTTTCAGTGACCAGTATGAGAGAGTGCAAGAGCTGTACTACAAAATTAAACACACTTGCTTCCTATGCACACCTGAGAGTGAGACCTAGTAACATTAACGAGTCACATTACATTTTGGATGGAAAATGACAAAAGTGCTCAATTTGGACATAGTCTCAGACGTAATCCTCAGCACTGGCTCTCCTCAAGGATGTGTGTTGAGCCCTCTCCTGTTCACTCTGCTCACATATGATTGTGCAGCTAGTAGGCTTGTTATAGATAAACCGATTCGACCGGATATCCAGTTTGACAAGCTAGCGATTTGGTTGCATCGGTAGCAGCCATGTAAACCGACAGCAACCAGCCACAAATCCTGAGATGAACCAGTTGAAGAGACACGGACCGGGTATCGCGAGACTTGCTGGGTTTACAATGTGTTTCTAAAACAACGCGAGAGTTGGAAATGCCCGCAAAGCTATTCTCACGCATGTGCCGTAGCTCACCAAGACGACGAGCATGGATGTAAATAGTAGCAGCGCTAGCGAGTCACCGCAAAAGATTTTCAACACATCAGCCAGACAAAAATCTAAAGTGTGGAACGTTTTCGGGTTTTACAAGAAGGACGGAAAACTCAACAAAAGCCACGCTATCTGTAAGCCAAGCAGCGCACCTCTGAAGTACACTGGTAGCACAACAAACCTCGACCAACATGCAACGAGGAAACACAGAGACGAGTACTGCGAACTTCTCAAGCCTCATAACAATGAGCAGGAACATGCAGCTGCATCACAGAAAGCAACGGGTAACATTATCACTAAATTTTACGGGCAACTCGGTGATAGTTCATCATGAGCTAAGGATATAACGGCATCAATAAAAGCTTAAAAATAACTTTGAACCATCAGCTGAAGACTCAGTGTTAATCAGAGAGATGAAGCAGGCGTTCAAGAATGACTTGGAGAAACGCTACACAGGCCTTGAAGATCTCTTCCACACTGCAGCAGCTCTGGACCCCCGTTTTAAGACCCTGCCCTTCCTCAGTAGCCATGATGCAGAGAGGACATTCACAAGCCTGTTAGCAGAAGCAACATCCCTGCATCACAAGGTAAATCCCCAACACACTGTCAAAATACATCTTGCAGTGCATTCAGTTGCAGTCTGCTGTTTTGTTGCTGTCAGGTTGTTATTCTGCCTACTGTTTTTTGATTGTTTACACTGCATTTAACCATACAGTACACTAAATGTAATGTCATGTTTTATTTCTAGGTAACGGGGGATAACGGGGGATCCCACACACCCACTACACAGCTGCTTCAGACTGCTGCCATCAGGGAGGAGACTGAGGAGTCTCCAGGCTCGAACCAGCAGACTGAGAGACAGCTCTGTTCATCAGGCAGTCAGAATGCTAAACACTCTGCCTGCTCTGCCCCCCCTCCCATTTGAACTGCCTTAACACGAAAACTTTCTCACACATTACCACTCAACACAAAGATTTTAACACTAGACTCTGTGTCATCAAACGGGTTTTCACTAAACTCTCGGTCATGTGCTCATACAGTTTGCACTACTTCTCATACTTGCACTAATGTCTGTATTACATCACTGCCTATAATCATAATACTGTTTACATTCTCTGTTTACATTTATTAATACTGTTTACTTTTATTACTACTGCTTACATGTAATTACTACTGTTTACATTTATTTACACTACTCTAATATCTACACCACTGCTGGTACATATACAGTGTGCTCTGAACGGTCTTATTTAGGTCTTATTTAGGGATGCCCAATGTGCCTTACTGCATATGCCACTTTTTGCCTCTATAACAACATCAACTACTACCTCATACATATACTGTGTACATTGACTCATACGCTGCTTTGCCACTTTGCAAATGTCAATGCTAGAAACCTTTAGTTTATTTTAGTTATACTTTTTATACTCTTTTTTTATACTAGTATGCAAAAACTCAGGACAATATTATGTTCATTAAATGTTTAATGTTTTAGTTTTAGAGTTGGTGTAAATTTTCATACTCTTATACCACTATGCAAAAAACTCAGGACAGTGTTAGTTTTACTATTTTATGCTTATGTCTATTATTATATGTTTCAGTGTTTCAATGTTTAGATGTTTACTGTTGCACCGAGGGACTGAGAGAAACGCAATTTCGGTCCTGTGTATGTCCTGTACTGTACATATTGCAGATCTGACAATAAAGTTGACTTTGACTTTGACTTTGACTTTGATTCAGTTCAGAGAGGTCCAGTGCAGACTGATCCATGCCAGACTGAACCTGCAAATGGAGATCCGGACGTCTGCAATGATACACCCCAGACCCAAGATGAGCATAAATGTTTGTGTTTTATAACTTGTGATCAAGAATGAGCTGACTTTGTCTTAAACTTGTGCTGCAGTCATTGTATCAGCATAAAACACATTCACTATAATGAGAGAATCTGCATGCACAGAAAGAGTTCAATAATAATGATGATGATGATGATGATGATACATCTTTTACACATGTACACAAGTCCCTACATAAATAAATCCTGAACATCAGATGAAGCTTATTGCACAGGAGCTTTGTGCTTAGCTTATTCCTGTTTTTGTTTTTTTTCATAGTGATTTTTATTTTATTACATGCTGCTGTAACCATTTGTGCCTTTTATATTTTTTCTGTATTTTCTGTAGGAAATTTTCTTTTAGCTGGTCTTTTTAGGTCCATGTTTTAAAATAAACACATTTAACATGTGGTTCTTTTGTTTGGCTTTTTACTTTATTTTTACCAGTGCTTTACAGCACCCTTTTAGATATGATATATGTGGACTTTTACAAATTTAAAAATGCTCTAAGAATGTCACATTTATAGAAATGGTCCTTTTTCTTTCATAATGAAATATTTGTCTACATAACAAATGTTAAAACGTAGAATTATTTGAAGTTTAATCGAATCGAACCAAACCGAATCGCTTTTACACTGCATCGAATCGAATCGTTCCGTTTTTAAAATAAATCGTTTTTTAATCGAATCGTAACCTTTGTATCTAGATGTGAATCGAATCGTCTGTCACACAGAGATGTACAACCCTAGCAGCTACACATCCAGGCTGTCCTATTATAAAGTAGGGGTGGGCGATATGGCTCAAAAATTATATTGTGATATTTCAGAGCATTATCACGATAAGGATAAATTTTGTGATATAAGAAAAACTGAAATCAAATTTATTTATTTGACAAAATTAACTTAACATGTTGCTTTGCAGTATTATATAAAATTTTAAAAACAACAAGGGGTAATTTTACTGAAATTACTTTATTTAGTAAAGTATTAAGTCTCCAAGTATGACAATAAAAATTATCTGTTATTTAGATTGAAAAAGTCGGCACAAAATATAGATCAACAAACTCCACCACAAAAACTAAAGTGCATGTGTTGTTTCCTAAAACAACTAAATAAAATGAAACTTAAGATCTGTTGAGCATAAATGAAACCTACAATAAAATATATGTTGCCTTTCAATGAAGTATAACTTCCAGAACTTGTAACAAGGTGATCAGCTGACCCTGAAGCTTGTTGGTGTTTCAGCTTCATCTATTCATGCAGAAATGATTCATTTCTTTGACTGATCTGTCTCTGATCTGCCTCTTGGCCTGAGCCGCGCGTGTTTGTACCGACAGTTTAGAGCGGGGGGAGAGAAGCTGAGACGCAGCACCGGCTGCTCAGAGCGGGGGGGAGACATGAGCTGTCTGCACCTGCAGTTTAGAGCAGGGGAGAGCGAAGCTGAGACGCGCATTGTTTGATTTTAGCATTTTAGCTAGCGTTACACCATTACAGACTGGTGGAGGGAGGTGCGCAGTTCGGTTTGGTCATTTGAAGTGCTCGGTTGTTACAGGGGCGGAGCGCCCTGACGTATTACGTCATGAAATTAGCATATCATGATATAACATTTTTGCCCGGGTAACTTTTTTTACCGGTATTACCGGGAACGATATGATATGGCCCAGCCCTATTGTAAAGTTTGCAGATGATACAGCTGTGGTGGGATGCATCACAAACAACGATGAGTCCAGCTACAGGCAGGAGGTGGAACACCTGGAGAGCTGGTGCAAGGACAACAACCTTCACATCAATGTGAAGAAGACAAAGGTGATGAATGTGGACTTCAGAAGGAACAAACAAACTCACACCCCACTGAACATAAGAGGATCTGCGGTGGAAGTGATCTCCAGCTACAAGTACTTGGGTGTACACTTGAACGATAACCTCAGCTGGACCAACTACACCTCTAGCCTAATCAAGAAAGGTAATCAGAGACTCTACTTCCTCAGACGGCTGAGACGAGCGGTCTGATTAGCTCAGTCCTCACCTCCTTCTACAGCTGTGCAGTGGAGAGCATCCTGTGCTCCAGCATCAACGTGTGGCATGGAGGTTGCACAGCTGAAGAAAGGAAAGCTTTGCAGAGAGTGGTGAAGGCTGCACAGAAGATGTTGGAGTCAGTCTCCCTACCATAACAGACTTCTACACCTCCAGATGCAGGAAGAGGGCCACCTGCATCATGAACGACCCCACTCACCCAGCACGCACACTTTTTTCCCCACTCCCCTCTGGACGGAGGCTGAGGAGCATTAAGTTTAGAACCCTTAGACTGAGGAACAGCTTCTACCCTGAGGCTGTTAGACTCATGGATACATAACCAGAATAATCACTGCAAAATATCACATCATGCTGCTGCTGATCTGTTTCATGTTGCTGCTGATCTGTTTTCATGTTGCTGTGTTCATTCATGCACATCTGCTCATACAGACTCATGTTTGCGCTGCTGTTTGGAATAATGTTTTTCTATGATATTAGTGCTTAGTGTATTGTTAGTTGATTTTTTTTTTCTTAGTTCATATCTTAGATATTATTACTGTTCTTCTCTTACATTTTATTGTTGGATGTAACTGGGACCGTGTGTACATACTCTCGTTTCATCACATGTACCAAGATGGTGTAGTGGTTAGGGCGTTTGACTTGGGACCCGAAGGACGCGGGTTCGCGTCCCGGCCACTACACATCTTGGGGTGTCTATAGCCGTTTTCGCATTGACCAGCCCTTAAAGGCCCGGGTGGCCCCGCCCCGCCCTCTTACCCGGGTTCAGCGTGTCCGCATTTTCCTTTTTTTCCCCGGCTCCGCCCTCGTTTTGGAACCATCTCCTCCGTGGTTCCATCGGACCGCGGCCCGACGGGCCCAGTTCACGTCATTTACTGCTCACATTTGATTCGTTGTTTGCAGCAGGGGCTGGACTGCTTCGTGTAGGGGCGAGACCAGAGGGCGTGACTAGCTGCGTGTTGAGTCATCAACTGCGATTTCGCCAGCGCACCTAAAAACACTCTATTTTCATCTAAAAACTACTTTTGAGTGCATAAAAATGATCGGAAACGTGTGTTTATATGCTTAACTTGCTAACTGTAGTGAAAAAACACATGAAAACTCAGTATTTATTTCGTTTTTTCCAAAAATTCGCAAACCGGAAGTCCGCTCGTAAATTTCGCCAGCGCACCTAAAAGCACTCTATTTTCATCTAAAAACTACTTTTGAGTGCATAAAAATGATCGGAAACGTGTGTTTATATGCTTAACTTGCTAACTGTAGTGAAAAAACACATGAAAACTCAGTATTTATTTCGTTTTTTCCAAAAATTCGCAAACCGGAAGTCCGCTCGCTCGTAAATTTCGCCAGCGCACCTAACAACACTCTATTTTCATCTAAAAACTACTTTTGAGTGCATAAAAATGATCGGAAACGTGTGTTTATATGCTTAACTTGCTAACTGTAGTGAAGAAACACATGAAAACTCAGTATTTATTTCGTTTTTTCCAAAAATTCGCAAACCGGAAGTCCGCTCGCTCGTAAATTTCGCCAGCGCACCTAACAACACTCTATTTTCATCTAAAAACTACTTTTGAGTGCATAAAAATGATCGGAAACGTGTGTTTATATGCTTAACTTGCTAACTGTAGTGAAGAAACACATGAAAACTCAGTATTTATTTCGTTTTTTCCAAAAATTCGCAAACCGGAAGTCCGCTCGCTCGTAAATTTCGCCAGCGCACCTAACAGCACTCTATTTTCATCTAAAAACTACTTTTGAGTGCATAAAAATGATCGGAAACGTGTGTTTATATGCTTAACTTGCTAACTGTAGTGAAGAAACACATGAAAACTCAGTATTTATTTCGTTTTTTCCAAAAATTCGCAAACCGGAAGTCCGCTCGTAAATTTCGCCAGCGCACCTAAAAACACTCTATTTTCATCTAAAAACTACTTTTGAGTGCATAAAAATGATCGGAAACGTGTGTTTATATGCTTAACTTGCTAACTGTAGTGAAAAAACACATGAAAACTCAGTATTTATTTCGTTTTTTCCAAAAATTCGCAAACCGGAAGTCCGCTCGTAAATTTCGCCAGCGCACCTAAAAGCACTCTATTTTCATCTAAAAACTACTTTTGAGTGCATAAAAATGATCGGAAACGTGTGTTTATATGCTTAACTTGCTAACTGTAGTGAAAAAACACATGAAAACTCAGTATTTATTTCGTTTTTTCCAAAAATTCGCATTCTGAGCTTTTCGGTAAGAACTGCCCACCCACGTCAAGTGAATACCCCACCCACTTCAAGGCTTGCTCTCCGGACAGTGCGCAATCAACGAGGGCGGGCCAGAGCTGGCTCTGGGCCAACCAGAGACGAGCGGGACCGGGGAGGGCCGGCAAATGCGTAAACGGCTTATGAGTGCACACCTATTTCTCCAGCTCCCCGAGCGCCTTCTATGGCTGCTCACTGCACCGCCTGGTAGGTGGTTGGGTTAAATGCAGAGACGAATTTCGTCTGTGTATGGGAAACATACGCAGATGACAAGATTAGACAATTATTATTATTATTATTATGTACTACATGTGGTGCAAATGACAATAAAGATTTTCTGACTCTGACTCTCTGTCTCTTAGGGGTTTACTCACTTTTGTTGCTGGTGGTTCAGACATTAATGGCTGTAGCTTGAGTTATTTTGAGGGAAGAATAAATTTACACTGTTATATAAGCTGCACACAGATTACTTTTCATTGTGTCAAAGTGTCATTTTGTTAGGGTTGTCCCATATAATCATATACTTAAATATCTGCAGGATTGTGAGGGGTGTACTCATTTTTGTGATGCACTGTATATCACCACAAAACATAAGAAAAGCCAAGAAAGTTCATGCTCAGTAATCCAGGTATCAAATCCAATAATTCTCAATCAGGTCATCTGGACAGTTTTTTTTTTAGTAGAAACGTTTCACCCTCACTCCAGAGGGCTTCATCAGTCAGAGTAGTTCCAGCACACTTAAGTTGTTTACGCCCCCCAGCGAACTCTGCGATGCCCATCTCTTTCGCCAGCGCCATGGCGTGCAGCCATAGCTGGACAGTGCAGAGTTCTCTGCCCAATGTGCGCTCCTCCAGAATCCACGCCTTCACCCTCTCCTCAAGCTCCGGCCAGCGGGCCTTGCAGCCCCGATTCGCCCTCTTTGAGTGCTTCATGGTGGTCAGTGAGCCTTCTGCCAGTCCCGGACGAGTTTCTCGCTGACTCCGAAGTGACGGTCAGCTGCCCGGTTCCCGTGCTCAGCGGCGTATTTGATCACCTGCAGCTTGAAGTCCGCAACATAGGATCTCCTCTTGGGCGCCATTGTTGTTTTTTCTCTTTTCTCCATAGTTGTTCGCTGTTGTTCGCTCTGTACTCCCACTCACTATCAGAGATTTGGCGCTGGGTGATGGGTTTTTATTCTCAATACACAAAAAACAGGAAACGCCTCCAGGTACGTCTGAAGCCGTGAACAGACTCTTTAGCGCCCATAGCAGCCGAAACTGGTACTACCTGCGTCCCTAGCGGCCGAAAGTGGTACTGCCTGTGCCCCTAGTGTCTGAAAGTGGTACTGCACCATTTTTTTTGCCAAAATGAAAAACGGTCATATCTCAGTCAAAAATGGGTCTAAAAATATGGGGGGGAAAATCCATAAACATGTTGCACCGCCCCATAAGTCGCAGGGCATGCAAATTAGGCAAAAAGGTGTGACTTATAGGCTGGAAAATACAGTAAATATCAAACGATGCAAAAAATTTGATACAATAAGGAACTTAAAATTTTTGTTTTAAATAAATGTTCCATTTGTTTACATTGTTGTTTAATCTTGTCAGCTTAAAGTTATTGTTTTTAAATAAATGTTCCATTTGTTTACATTGTTGTTTACTATTTTCAGCTTGTCTGTTACATAACTGAAACTAAATGTATGGCCATTTCAATAGATAAATCGTTTTTTTTTAATCAAAAATCGTTTCCGAAATGAAAAATCGATTTTGACTCGAATCATGACACCAAAAATTGGAATTGAATCAATTCGCCAGACACTGAGAGATTTGCACCCCTAATATTTACCAAGCTAAATCCTTACTGATAATCATTGTGTGGAGTCTTTAAAATAATACTGATAAGATCAGATGTGATCAGGCAGTCAATGTATTATTATTATTAATACTATAATTACAGGTGAGCCTTGCAAATTTGTCCCACTGAAGTAGCTCTCAGTCTCAAAAAGGTTGGTGACCCCTGTGCTACAATACAGGTAGTCCTCGACTTACGATGCCCCCGACTTAAGATGTTTCGGACTTACGTCACGCAGCTCATAAAAAATAATTTATTAATTTTTATTATTTTTTTTATAAATGAATACATGTACAGTACTGTACGGTCACCAAGCTAGCTCCCTTTATGTGAATGGAGCCTGCTAGGGAGGAGGGAGACAATTCAGCTCACTCCTTCATCTTTAAAAACTGTGTTAGGATAGGCTAAGTGCTTGGTGACTGTACTGTACATTTATCTATTATATATATATATATATATATATATATATATATATATATATATTTTTTAATAAATAGATAAATGTACAGTACTGTACAGTCACCAAGCACTTAGCCTATCCTAACACAGTTTTTAAAGATGAAGGAGTGAGTTGAATTGTCTCCCTCCTCCCTGCAGGCTCCATTCCCATAAAGGGAGCTAGCTCCCTTTATGTGAAAGGGAGACAATTCAACTCACTCCTTCATCTTTAAAAACTGTGTTAGGATAGGCTAAGTGCTTGGTGACTGTACAGTACTGTACATGTATTCATTCATAAAAAAAATATTTTTTTGTATGTGATCCGACTTGCGTCATTTTCGACATACGAACGGTCCTTAGGTTGGGAACTCGTTCGTAAGTCGAGGACTCCCTGTATATTGGCTGGAGAGGGTCCTCTGGTCGGGTTCAAAAAACAAAACGTATAAACGTTCAGAGTATCAGACTTAACTTTTTTTTTCCTACCTGGATTATAGAACATGCATCAGGATACCACAATAGGCATATTTGAACAAAACTATAACAAAGGTGTGTCTCTGTTTAACGTAGGGGTCACCATCCTTTTTTAACCTGGGAGCTACTTTGTGGGTATGGAGTGATGCAAAGGGCACCAGTTTGATAAACTCTTCAGAAATAACAAATTTCCTCAGTTTGCCTCTTAATTATACATTATTAATGAATCATGATAATCATATGAAGATGCATCAGGTTAATGATTTCTTACAATCATCTGCAATGACAAGTTGGGAAACAGATATCAATATTCAAAACTTTATTAATCACAGTAATTGATACATTTTCAGATACATACATTCAGATACATTATCATATTTTATAGTAAAAATGTCAAATTTTCATAAGCCAATAACAAATCATTTTAACCACCATGTTGTAATGTACTATGTTTCAAAAAGTTGTAATGTTAAAGGACAATCAAATATTTATAAAAATCACATATTTCACAAATACATATACAAATACATATTTTTAAGTAAATCTTGGCACATTTTGAATGAATTACTGAATCTGCTGCATTTTTAAGAAAATTATAACTTACATGTCATGAACACATGTTTAAATTGAACAAAATTCTTTAGTACTTTAATTTATATTTGCCACGGCACTGCCATGTTGCCACTGACATCTGGTCCCTTTTAGTGGGAAGACTGGCATCGCATGCTTTTCACCAGTGCACTGTAATCTGGTATGTAACTTGACACTGCAACTGTGAGTGACTCTTTCAGATGTTCATCAGTGAGGCGTGTTCTGTATTTGTTCTTAATGAAGTTCATGTCAGAAAATGCTGATTCACAGAGATAGGTTGAACCAAACAGGCTGGAAACCTTCATAGCTGCTGTGCATACACCACTGTATTTCTCTGTGTCTACAAGGGACCAAAAGTTTGGTGCATCCTTATGGGCTTTGAGGTGGAGGTCATTTTGCAGCATTATGATTTCAATCTCCACCTGTCCAGCATCCAAGCTGAACATTGCACTAAGTTGCTCAGCAAAGCATGTTGTGTTTACATTCATGAAAGGATTGGAAATAAATGACACACATGTCTCAAGCTGATCAAGACCACAAAACCTATTATTAAAATCCTGCCCAAGTCTGTTTATGACTTCACAGTACTTTTCTGCAACTTTTTCAAATGTCTCAGATGCAGATGGGTTGTCTTTCAGCACTGACTGCACAGAGGGAAAGTGCACCACGTTTTTTTCTCTGTAAATGACATGTGAAATGTTCATCTTGGCTTTAAATGAATTTAAAGCACTTATCATATCAACAATAGTCTTGTCTTTGCCTTGTAGCTCGCAGTTCAAGTGATTCAGTTTCCCAGCAATGTCCGTTAAAAATGCCAGGTCAAGTCTCCACTCTGTGTCCTCTAGCAGTGAGACATCTTCACCTCTGGATTGCATGAACTCTTTGATTTCATCCAAAAGTGACAAAAAACTAAGTAAAACTCGCCCCCTCCTGAGCCATCTGATTTTGGTGTATAGCAGCAAGTCACCATATTCAGCTGACATCTCCAATAGCACCTTGAAAATTCTGTGCTGTTTTGCTTTGGATCAGATGCTATTTATGATTTTTACAACAGGAGTCATCACATGCTGAAAGCCGATCACTTTTGCACATAATGCTTGCTGGTGAATGACACAGTGATAATGCAGAAACTTGGGAAAGTCTGGGTCACTTTGACAGTGAGCGATGAAACCTGTATGTCGGCCAATCATAGCAGGTGCCCCATCTGGAGTCAATGCTACCAGCTTTTCCATCGGTACCTTTCTGTGTACAAAAAACTCCTTCACCGTTTTATAAATAATAATAATAATAATAATAATAATGTCTATTCCTGTCATCTGCGTATGTTCCCATACACAGACGAAATTCGTCTCTGCATTTAACCCAACCACCTACCAGGTGGTGCAGTGAGCAGCCCGAAAGCGCCCGGGGAGCTGGAGAAATAGGTGTGCACTCATAGACACCCCAAGCTGGGTAGTGGCCGGGGCGCGAACCCGCGACCTTCGGATCCGTAGTCAAAAGCCCTGCCACTAGACCATCTTATGTCAGCTCCCCTCGTGGTTGTTTTTAAGGGGAGTAATGTCAGGATTTCCTCTCTGGTGGAAAAATCTTCAAACACCATCCGGACAAAAATTGATAGCTGCGCTGTACTGCTGCTGTCCACGGACTCGTCATACTGGACGCTAAACCACCTGCACCATGCCAGATCCTGGTCCAGCTGTTCAGCCAAGTTATCAGACATAACTGACACTCGTCTAGCCACCGTAGCTGCTCCCAGTTGTATGTCAGCGAGTGGAGATCAGCTCGGCTCCATTTTTTTCATCCTTGAGTACAGCGTTAGCAATAATAATCATAGCTTCTTTGACAACTTCTCCGTCTGAAAATGCCTTCTTCTTCTTCATCAGAAAATGTGTAGCTCTAAACGACGCTTCCTTTACTTTTTGTGACTTTTTGGTCGGTTTTGTGAAAAAAGACTGTTGCTTACCCAAAGCTGTCTTTAGTTCACTGGCTTTTTCTGTCCGTAATGCGCTTCCCGGTGGGTAGTTCTCATTGTAGCTTTTATGACTCGTAGTGAAGTGTCTCTCCACGTTGTGCCGCTTCGCCGTCGCCACAGTAAACCCGCAAATTAGACACACACAGGCTCATTTCACAGTTGTAAAAAAGAACTCCTCTTCCCATTCGTTGCGAAAATGATGTTTTCTTTATTTTTTCTGCCATTTTGTAGCTAGGAAACTGCTTTCACTGATCTCCTCTGTGGCACCTGCTAGCAAACTTTTCACAACCACTGATTGGCTGGCTCGCACAATACTGCTCTTTGATTGGTTCAGAGTTCACCAAAGCGTAAAAAAAAAAAGTAAAATAAACATATTTTTAAGAACATATTTTTAAGATAGACATTTTAAAATACTGTATATATAAATACAAAAACGAATAGCAACTGAATAAAACGAAAATTTAATTTAAATACAAAAAAACGAATAACAACTGAATAAAACGAAAATTTAATTTAAATACAAAAAAACGAATAACAACTGAATAAAACGAAAATTTAATTTAAATACAAAAAACAAATAACTGAATAAAACGAAATTTTAAATGCAGCTTAGTAATGAGTTGTGCTATTTTTAGAACAGATCCGCGGACACCACAAATGGTCCTTGCGGGCACGCAGGTGCCCGTGGGCACCGTGTTGGTGACCCTGGTTTAACGTGTGATTTTTATTTATTTTCCAAAACCCTCCAAATGTTTTCTCTGTGAAGGGGTCAGTTTCAGGTGTTTGTAGTTTATCATAAATATCTACAAATTTAAATCCTACACTGTATTAAATCATTATTGTAGGAGTGGTGGCGCAGAGGTTAGAGAAGGTGGGCCTGTGATCGGAAGATCGCCGGTTCAACTCCCGGTACTGACATCATCAACATGTTGGTTGGAATGGTGAAACACACCTGCTTCCACCCTCATTTGCTCCACTCTGGGCCCTTGAGCAAGGCCCTTAACCCCCACCATCTGTTCCTCTGGGAACCCTAGATAGCAGCTCTCTGCTTCACACAGAAGTCTGTGGTTGCCTCAGGAAGGACATACAGTGTAAAAATAAGTATGAAATATAATTGCTGCCTTCTCTATAACAGGCGGTTTGCCTGTTATATAAAAAACCACATGACATACCAGTCATGTGGTTTTTAATGTTAAAGTATTTTTTAGCAACAATAAAGTTTATAAATTGTCATTTATAACAGCAACCTTCATAATGGACAATTTTATTATTAGTGGTAAAACTCCTAAAGGTTGACGCTGGAAGGGTCATTTAGCTGTTAATTAACTTTGTTAAATTCGAATGGGTGATATTAAAAAATAACTTATCACAGGTGGTCCTTAGTTCAGAACAGAATAACGTGAATTTTTTTTTTCTGCCTTTAAAATTGTTTTTTGTAGTAATATATTGGTGTTAATGTATATTCAGACAGAAGATGGTAGGGGTGTAATGGTACACATGGGTGTACCGAACCGTTTCGGTAGGGCACGTTCAGTTAGGTCCACCTGCATACCGTTTCTGTTATTTTTTCACTCATTAAATTTTATTGACGGGAGAATATGCACTGCGGAACTAAAATTCCTAGGCGTGTTTCAGCACGGCCCTATTATCTTGCAGCATACGTAGCATTTAGCAGCCTAGCATCTTGTTGTGGTCTCCTGTTTGTGAACATTATGGCTTTCTTGTTAAAAGACGTGAACAAATCCAAAGCTGTGAGTCAACATTGTTTCACAGAGATTGGATCTGCAGCAGCAACACGTCTAAAGGCTGGGGCAGAGCTCCGCGCTCGAGCGAGCGCGGCGCCCCGCTGTGGTAGCGCCGTGCGTGCGCCGCTGCACAAGCCCTTTGAACGTTCACGCGAACGCGCCAAGCTCCAATTTTACGAGCGCGCACGCGCGCGCGGTGTCACACAGAACTGTGTGGCCGGAATTGTGTTCTCGTCGAACTGTTTTAAGTGATACACAGACTGCAGATCCCGCGAATAGTGAAGGAAGATGGAGGCAATTTTTGAAGAGCAGCTCTGTGAGGCGGTTAGGATACATCCAAATTTGTATGATACCTCAATGAGACAATACAAAGACCTTCAAAGAACGAGGAATTCCTGGGACGAAGTGGCTGCGTCCGTGGGAAAGGACGTTGCGGTTTGTAAAGCCAAATGGAAGTACCTCAGGGACAGTTTTGTGCGTGCAAGAAAAAAAATGAAAGGCAGAAGTGGCGATGGTGCCAGTGGAGGTGTCCCAGCAATTTATCATATACTGTCCTGGCTGGACAGGTTCATCAAATGCAGAGACACAGAGACCAATGTGCCTGCAGTAAGTATTTTTTTTAAGCTACTTAATAATTTAATTAGTTGTCCAAAACTCGTCAAACTTCATAACAATACATATAATTGTATTATTAATCATAAATTTATTAATTCAGTTGTAAGAAATAGTTTTCCATCAACATTTAATCGCTCTACATTGTGTACATGATAGGACTTCAGCTGTGGTTCCGGTGCTGTGCCTTCACCAGTCTGTGATGTCCCTTCACCTGTACCTGCCTGGGGTGTCCCTTCACCAGCCTGTGTCCCATCACCAGGCTGTGGTGTCCCTTCACCAGCCTGTGTGCCATCACCAGGCTGTGGTGTGCCTTCACCTGCCAGCACCAGCAACAGCTCAAACCTCTGGTCACCGTCTCCATCTCCAGTTCAACCATCTTGCTCCAGTCCTGCACCACCTGCCCCAAGGCAGTCATCTGCACCTGGCACCAGCACCCCCAAATCAGCAAAACAGGGAAAAAAGAAGCGGTGTGCAGATGCAGGTGACGAGGTTATAATGAAGAGGCTGGGTGCCATTGATGCACGCAAAGATGATGAGGATTTTCAATTTGCTCTAACATTAGCTAACGTATTAAAAAAAATTAACCCACTACACAGAAACAAAGCACAAATGCGCTTATACGAGTGTGCAATTAATCTGCAAGAAGAATATGCAAATCCTGAGACGTACGCATTGCAGTCACTGTAATGTTTTATTAGAGGTTATTTTTTAGAAGTGTTGTAGCAGTGGTTTTTTTAGAAGTTTTACTTTTTAGAAGTGTTGTTTTTGTAGAAGTTATTTTTTTAAAGATTTTTAGAAGATTTACTGTTTAGAAGTTTTGTTTGTTATGAAGTTTTACTTTTTAGAAGTGTTGTTTTTGTAGAAGTTATTTTTAAAAAGATTTTTAGAAGATTTACTGTTTAGTTTTGTTTGTTATGAAGTTTTCGTTTTTAAAAGCAGTGTATTCTATGAAGTTTTTCACTTTTTAGAAGTGGTTTTTACAAGTGAAGAAGAATTAACTACCAATATTGTGTTGTTGTGGTGCACACTGGAATTAAGCTGTGGATTAATAAAATTTCCCCCATATAAATAAAGTCTGTGCCATGTGTTGTTTGTTTTAAAATCGCAAAGAATTTTTCTTTAATGCAAATGTTCATTATTCTTGAAACATACTGATGAAAAAATGAAGCTTGTTTTCAATTTATTCAATTTATTATTAATTTATGGATAGGCATAGGCAATTGATTGATTGATAGGCAATCACACATTCAACCTTCCTCTTCTTATAGTTGCTTGTTGCCAGGGCACAGCACCATGTGGAGATGAGAAGAAGTCACGCAGGTTGTTCCTCACTGCATACGCTGTTCTTCCAGCATTCCTTGTAGCAGTTGTTCGTCTCAGAGTCTCCAGATCGTTTCCTGCCACCTGCCTCCATTCTCCTATACGGATGGGAAACAAAAAAAGAAATTGAGTGGGTGGGGTGTATTGTACTCCACAGATGAGCTACGGCAGTGGTCCCCAAACTTTTTCCTGCGAGTGCCACATAACTTTTCCCTTCCCTGGTGAGGGGCCGGCCGGAGTAAGTTTGTAAAAGGAAAAAGTGTGACGAGTGCAGGAATGCCAAAATGTAAAACTATTGTTTCAAATAACCCTATCTGGGTTCTTAACCAAAAATAAACCAAAGAAATAATTAATAAACATTATATGTTAGGGTACGTATCGTCTTGGGCCAAGTCCAACTTTATAATCAAATACACATCTGGAAAAAAATATGCATATGAAAAATAATCTAAATGCTCTCTGGTATAAACTGTACGTGTGTGTGTGTGTGAGTGAGTGTGTGCGTAATCACCTGGTAAGATGTCTCCTGATGGTGTGTCAGTGTCCACATAGTTTTCGGGGATGTACTGCCTTCCTTCGTCATTGTAGGCCAGCCAGTTGTGTAATGCTACACAAGCTTTTACCACATGGACTGTTTTGGATGGATTATATTCCATCGGGCGGCTGAAGATCCGCCATCTGGATGACAAGATGCCGAAGGCGTTCTCGATTGTTCTCCGAGCCCTGCTGTGGCGGTAGTTGTACACCAGACACCAACAATCATTCATATACATAGAAAGGTCCAGTTGATCTTGTATTGAACGCCTTTTTTGATAGAGAAGGCAATTAATAAAGGTCTATACAAAAGTTGAGAAACAAAGATCATAAAAAACTAATAACAGTCATAATAGTACTAATGAATAGTCCTAATGATAATTTTATTCATTCACAAAAGGTCAATACAGACTTTTTCATCACTCTCTCCTAGCGCAGCTGTATCCCACCAAAACAACCTCTTCATTTTTTAATAATCTTACCAGGATATGGTCGCATAAAATTTTGATGGAGTGGGAAAGCTGCATCCCCCACAAACACATGCGGACTCTCCACAGTGGTTCCTGGTAGGACATCAGGTGGTGGAAGATCCAGGGTACTGTTGATCAGCTTTTTCCCAAACACACTCTCCTGGAAGACGCCGCCATCACTCTGACGCCCATATGCTCCCACATCCACCATCGTGAAGCGGTAACGTGCGTCACACGCAGCCAGGAGGACGAGAGAGTGGGTCCCTTTGTAATTAAAGTAGTCACTCCCAGATGACGGAGGGCAACGAATCCTGACGTGTTTACCATCCACTGCTCCTAATAATAAATACAATTTTCAGTGTTTGGAGATATTTCTTGTACTAATAAGTACATGAATCAACAAAAGTACACAAACTGCTAAGAGACAGAAAGACAAATGAACCAACCTAAAAGGTTAGGAAAATCCCAGATTTGCCAGAAATCACGAGCAATTGCAGTCCACTGATGGCCTGTGGGGAACGCTACAAAGTCCGGCTGAAGAGCTTTCCAAACGGCTTGAGATACCTGAAATACAGTTGTACACATAACTCACTGGAATGAAGTATAAGCATATACCATCGTCTTCATTTAATTTAATCTGCTAAAAGTTTTGTAATGTACAGTTATTACTGTTACCATAAACTACATGTTATATATATATATATATATATATATATATATATATATATATATATATATATATATATATATATATATATATATATACACACACACACTGTATACATGTACATATATATAATTTGTTTATATTTATACAAATATATATACTGTACATTATTTATATACATTTAGATTTAATTAAACAACTAGTTCATCCACTGCTGACTTCACTAATAAACATTTCATGTATACAGATCACAGCATCATTTGTTTACTCCACGACTCACCTCCGACATTATTCCTGACACAGTTCTTGTGCCCAGGCGGTAGCTGGCAGCGACACTCTGTTCAGAGCAACCAGTCGCCAAGATGCGCAGCGTGACTGCCACTCTTTGTGCAGCGCTGACAGGATAGCGATGGCTGCCCTGATGGAGAAGAAACGGTTCTAACCGCCCAACTAGCTCATCAAACTTGCTCGAATGCATTCGAAAATATTCAAAATGCTTCTCGCTGTCCATCATTTTCATGTCCCTAACCAACGTATTAAACTCTCCTTCTTCATCCCTGGTCTCGTTTAATGGCCTCACGTACCACCTTCTTCTTCTTCTCCTACGGTTTCTCCTTAAAAGTAATAACAGGCAAAGCAGCTCTTCTTCCTCATCTTCTATTGACACCATTTTGTGGCTGAAAAACTAGCGGCAAACTAGCGGAAATGACGACACTAAGGAAATGACGTCAAAATTTGGAGCGAAAACGCGAGAATTGACGCGAGAACGAGAAAAGAGCTGTGCCAATGAATGNATATATATATATATATACACACACACACACACGTGTATACATGTACATATATATAATTTGTTTATATTTATACAAATATATATACTGTACATTATTTATATACATTTAGATTTAATTAAACAACTAGTTCATCCACTGCTGACTTCACTAATAAACATTTCATGTATACAGATCACAGCATCATTTGTTTACTCCACGACTCACCTCCGACATTATTCCTGACACAGTTCTTGTGCCCAGGCGGTAGCTGGCAGCGACACTCTGTTCAGAGCAACCAGTCGCCAAGATGCGCAGCGTGACTGCCACTCTTTGTGCAGCGCTGACAGGATAGCGATGGCTGCCCTGATGGAGAAGAAACGGTTCTAACCGCCCAACTAGCTCATCAAACTTGCTCGAATGCATTCGAAAATATTCAAAATGCTTCTCGCTGTCCATCATTTTCATGTCCCTAACCAACGTATTAAACTCTCCTTCTTCATCCCTGGTCTCGTTTAATGGCCTCACGTACCACCTTCTTCTTCTTCTCCTACGGTTTCTCCTTAAAAGTAATAACAGGCAAAGCAGCTCTTCTTCCTCATCTTCTATTGACACCATTTTGTGGCTGAAAAACTAGCGGCAAACTAGCGGAAATGACGACACTAAGGAAATGACGTCAAAATTTGGAGCGAAAACGCGAGAATTGACGCGAGAACGAGAAAAGAGCTGTGCCAATGAATGCGCGTGCGCACAACGCGCGCGTCGAGCGCCGTTGGGACAACCGCGGAGCTCTGCATCAGCCTTAACTTGCTAACGCTCTTGAAACTACATCATCTGAACGTGAACATCTTCTACAAGCAAGAAAAGCAGCTTGTTGCTGTAAGAATATGAGGAGGTCAATATTAATACTGACCTCTTTATCCTTAATTAATCTACTTATTCAGATTGAATAGTAATTTCACGGATTCTCTTCTTTTTCAGTTTATTCAATATTTCTGTGATCTTTATGATGGATAAATAAACAGAGCCATTAAGTGACAATGGACACGTTAACTTAGTTTGATATGTCAAAGAGACACTATCATTTATTTAAAATAAATCAACTAAATTAACACCATTACACTTGATTGACATGATTTCACTTTCTTTCAATTCAAATACGTCAGCACACTTGATTTAACACAACAGACATAAATACTAGATGTTACACATATTTAGTCTGAGGGGCATTTCAGCTTAAAATAGTTTCCAGCTTAAGATTGAGAGGGAAAGGGAAAAGGAGGAATAAGAGGTTGGAGAGATTAAGTTATTTATCTCGAGTGTAACCAGAGATGACACTTTCCATCCGACTTCGGCTAAATCCCAGGTACGTTTGTAAACAGCTTTACCTTTTGACGATGCGTCTGATAAAGATATTACCAGCCTCCCAGGTGCACAGAGTCCTTCCGGCCCTCGTACGTCTGAACTGGTCGTTTACTTCCAACGTCTCCTCGGATCCGCGTCAGCCGTCAGAAACATGTGGCAGCTTCTGGCCGACTTCAAGACGAGATGTTTCTCAAAGAAAGTTCATTAGGAACTTTGGAGCTTTTGCTCGGGGAACTGGATGGAGGCGTCCATCAGTTCTAGCTGACAAGTTAGTCTTTGGCTCTTGACCAAGCTTGACCAGCTGCAAGGCAGAGAGCTTTCAGGTCTCCGTCCATTCAAACTCTCTGTCCATTCAAAGACTGAAGCGTTTCCGCACAGTTAGAACTTAAAAGACAGGAACACAGAGAGGAGTTCACTTGCCTTATCAAACCCAAGGTTACAAACAGCAGCAGAGAGAAATGTTTAGGAAAAAGATAGATAAAGCTGGAGCCCAGCTCATGAGACTGTCTCTGAGTTTCTAAACAAAACCGTCCGGTCTCTGTGACCCGAAGGCTTCACCTTTAAACACAGCAGTGAACACAGTTTAACTCTTACAGAATGACACAGCTTAAAAGCACACATCATGAAAATGACAAAAGTTATTCTTTTGATCACATTAGAATAAAATCAAAGATAGAAATAGTCTCTTTTGGTGACTATATTTATCAGATTATAGCTAAATGAATGATTTTGTAGTAAATGTCTTGCTTTACTGAGTGGTCAGTAAAGGTCATCACTGGACAGTTCAAAAACCTTAATTTGACCCTGGGTAGGTCCATTACATTGCAAACACTGCTAACAGCAGCAGCATTTAAACAACCTTCATCAGGTAATTCAGATCGGTCCAGAGCAATAACACAAGCTGTCGGGAGTTTTTAAAGCTCTGGATCTACGTCTGAATGTTGTTGATGCGCTGACTTTAAAGTTCTTGAGCCCGGCTACAACATCCATCATGCCAACACATCAGCCAAAAAGTTCAGCAC
This sequence comes from Garcialebias charrua, assembly GCA_038048925.1. NCBI lineage: Eukaryota > Metazoa > Chordata > Actinopteri > Cyprinodontiformes > Rivulidae > Garcialebias > Garcialebias charrua. The sequence goes on from JBBPBX010019084.1 coordinate 21,658, forward strand.
TTTATGATAAAGCTGAAACTGATATTGTCAGCAAGCCCGGGAGCTGATTAAAGCCATGATGATGATGATGATGATGACCAAGAGATTCAACCACCTCATAACAACTGTTCAAGAAGAGGTACCGTACTTTCCGGCTTAAAAGTCGCTCCGCCCTATATGTTGCATTAGTCCAATTATGTCCAATAAAGTGGAAAAATCTAAAATCAATTAAATCAGTTTTTTTACCCAGCCCAGGTGGATGTTACCTGAGTCAAAATCCAAGCTAAGGAAGTAGAAGCGTTCACCAGGCATGCAGGGTCTGATGGCACTCAAGCACTTTGGTAACAGTTCCTCTTTTAAATGTGCTATACAAATAAATCTGACTTGACTCTGGCACTGTGCCGGATCACTGGTGTACCTGCGGGAAAAAAATAAATAGAGTTCGCCAAGAGAAGTAGGGTGGTGCCTGGACTTGGATCTTGGCAAAACTGTGATTCAGATCCAGCAGTGGTTCTGTGTGCTGTCTCTGTTTCCTGGGCTGCTTTAGTGCATGGCCTGACCTGGGATGAAGTTCAGGGGCCTACAGCATTGGGGAACATATTGTTTTGAGGCCACATGATGAGCTGAAATACATCTTCTTGTAAGTTGTCAGGTTTTCTGTCAATCATTTCACATGCATTTTTGTGGTGCTGATCCAAATAAGAAATGACCCACGTGGGCTCACTGACCATGAGCTGACCAATCAGAATGTGTGTTGCTAGAATGGAGGCGTGTCCCTCAATTATTGACTGACAGCTGCCCACATGTTGTGTAAGAAACTCAAGAGCGTTGCTCAAAATAAAACAATATATTTGTCAAAACAAGTTTGAAAAAAAGAACGAGACCATACTGAAGCTGGCAGATTTTTAAAAACATCTGTCAGAGAAGCTGAACCCAAGGAGGACGCTCCCTGACTCTTCCACCACCTGAGGGAGAAGAAGATGAGGCGTGGCCCCAGCAAGTTATGTTACAGTACATTGGCTGGAGAGGAGTAGAGCTGGGGAGAAGGGAGGATGACAGGAGGAGCAGAGAGACGATCAGGCAATAAGACACATCTGATGACTTTTATAACGGTGACCCGCGGGAGCGTGCACATCCAGTCTCGGTATACTTTGCTGTTTCTGTTGCTTTAGTTTTTGGAAATAAACAATATTAACACTAAAATAGGCACATAAAAAAGTTAAGTCTGGTCCTCTGGATGGGTTTTAAAAAAAATGTATAAACGTCCATTGGACCAGACCTAACTTGTTTAGATTTTTCTACCTGGATTATTGAGCATGCATCAGGATACTAAAATATTTGAACAAAACTAAAAGAAAAAATGCCTGAAGAAATGAGAAGAAGTGTGCTGGTGTCCATTTTTAAGAACAAGGGTGATGTACAGAGTTGTAGCAACTACAGGGGAATTAAGTTGATGAGCCACACAATGAAGATCTGGGAGAGAGTTGTGGAAGGAAGGCTTAGACAAGAGGTGACTATCTGTGAGCAGCAGTATGGTTTCATGCCAAGAAAGAGCACCACAGATGCCATCTTTGCTTTGAGGATGTTGATAGAGAAGTACAGAGAGGGTCAGAAAGAACTCCATTGTGTGTTTGTGGATTTAGAAAAAGCATATGACAGGGTGCCAAGAGAGGAGGTGTGGTATTGCATGAGGAAATCTGGAGTGGCAGAAAAGTATGTTAGACTGGTACAGGACATGTATGAGGACAGCAGGACAGTGGTGAGATGTGCTGTAGGAGTGACAGATAGCTTCAAGGTGGAGGTGGGATTGCATCAAGGATCGGCTCTGAGCCCCTTCTTGTTTGCTCTGGTGATGGACCGACTAACAGATGAGGTCAGGCAGGAATCCCCATGGACTATGATGTTTGCAGATGACATTGTGATATGTGGTGAGAACAGGGAACAGGTGGAAGAGAACTTGGAGAGGTGGAGGTATTCACTTGAAAGAAGAGGAATGAAAGTCAGCCGTAGTAAGACAGAGTACATGTGTGTGAATGAGAGGGAGGCCAGTGGAACAGTGAGGCTACAAGGAGCAGAGGTCACAAAGGTGCAGGACTTCAAGTACTTGGGGTCCACTGTCCAGGAAAATGGGAAATGTGGTAAAGAGGTGAAGAAGAGAGTCCAGGCAGGATGGAGTGGATGGAGAAAAGTTTCAGGAGTGATTTGTGACAAAAAGGTGTCAGCAAAGGTCAAAGGAAAAGTTTACAAGACAGTGGTGAGACCAGCTATGTTGTATGGTCTAAGGGAAAAGCCGTAAGAAGAAGAAGAACAAAACTAAAAGAAAGGTGTGTCTCTGTTTAATTTGTGATCCCCCCCCCCCACACACACACACATAAAAACTCCAAATGTTCTCTCTGTGGAGGATTCATTTTTAGGTGTTTGTAGTTCATCATAAATATCTTCTAATTTGAGTCCTACACTGTATTAAATCTTTATTGTGGGAGTGGTGGCTCAGAGTTTAGAGAAGGTGGGCCTGTGATCGGAAGCCTGCCGGTTCAACTCCTGGTACTGATGACGTCAAAATGTGGGTGGGAATGGTGAAACACCCACACCTGCTTCAACCCTCATTTTCTCCACTCTGGGCCCTTGAGCAAGGCCCTTAACCCCCACCATCTGCTCCCCCAGCAGCCGTATATAGCAGCTCTGTGCTCCACACAGAAGGCTGTGGTTGTGTCAGGAAGGGCATCCGACGTAAAAATAATTATGAAATATACAGCAAATGCTTCCTTCTCAATAACAGGCGGTTTGTCTGTATTATTACCAATCATGTGGTTTTTAATTTTCAAGTTTTTTTATAGCAACAATAAAGTTTATAAGTTGTCATTTGTAACAGCAACCTTCATAATGAGCAAGTTTATTCTCAGTGGTAAAACTCCTAAAGGTTGACGCTGGAAGGGTGATTTCGCTGTTACTTAACTTTGTTAAATTAAAAAGGATGATATTAAAAATAACTTTTGTCATAGGCGCTCCTTTGTTCAGAATAAAATAACAATTTTTTTCTGCCTTTAAAATTGTTCTTTTGTAGGAATAATTTGGTATTAATGTATTATGTAGACAGAGGATGGTGATTGTGAGGGTAAATTGTGTGTGTGTGTGTGTGTGCATGCATGCATGCGTGTGTGTGTGTGTGTGTGTGTTGAAGTAAAATTGTCCTTAATGTTCATGTGTTTCAGTGGTTCCTGCCTCTGTTTAGAGCTGATTAAAAGAAGAAGTTCCTCAAGACTGAAGGCCTGATGTGGACCAGCAGGACCCAAAGCCTCTTATCATAAAGTGGAAGAAAAGACCCTTGGACCAGTCTGGTGGGAAACCAACTAAATATGGAGGAGACCAATATCAGGTTTTTGGTCACTACAGTTTCTGTAAAGAGTGAGGAGGATAAAAAAAACGTAACAGGCAGAAGCCCAGATTTAAAAACGCACAAAGGCAGTTCGAGCTCTTCACAGACTGACGTTAATGAGAACGATGAAGAGGATGGTGAAATGACCATTCCTGACTCTCTGCTAAAGAACTCATCAGACTCTGAATCAGAACGTGAAGACAGCATGAAAGACTGGAAGGAGAGCAGGGCTCCTGAATCAGAAGTAAAAACTGTCAACAAATCTTTGAGCTGCTCTGAGTGTGGTAAGCAGTATGTCAGTAACCGGACTCTTCAAAGACACATGACAAGTCATTCAGGAGGGAAGTCTTCAAGCTGTCTGCTTAATAAGAAATGTGTTGGAGAGAAGAAAAATGTAGAGTCATGCAGGAAAGTCCAAGCAAGACCAAAATCAATAAGCTGTGATGACTGTGGTAAAAGATTTACTTTCAAATCAAAATTAAACTCACACATGAGAATCCACACAGGAGACAAACCATTTCCTTGTGAACTTTGTGGACATAGATTTAGTCAAAAGACAAATTTAAACACACACATGAGAGTCCACACAGGAGACAAGCTGTTTCCTTGTGAACTTTGTGGACAAGGATTTAGTCAGAAGGCAGGTTTAAACTCACATATGAGAGTCCACACAGGAGACAAGCCGTTTCCTTGTGATCTTTGTGGACAAAGATTTAGTCAGAAGGCACGTTTAAACTCACACATGAGAGTCCACACAGGAGACAAGCCGTTTCCTTGTGATATATGTGGTCATAGATTTAGTCAAGAGTCAAATTTAAACTCACACATGAGAGTCCACACTGGAGAGAAGCCGTTTCCCTGTGATCTTTGTGGACAAAGATTTAGACAGAAGGATAGTTTAAACTCACACATGAGAGTCCACACAGGAGACAAGCCGTTTCCTTGTGAAATTTGTGGACAAAGATTTAGTCGGAAGACACGTTTAAACTCACACATGGGAGTTCACACAGGAGACAAGCCATTTCCTTGTGGACTTTGTGATCAAAGATTTAGTCATAAGGCAAATTTAAAGTCCATGACCCACCATGTTTTCAAATTGCATCGCCATTAATATTTATTAGTTTATTTAAAAATAATACAGGAGCGTTTATTTATATTGTAGAGAAATAATGCAAAATGTGTTATTTCATGATTTATAGCAGATTTTAGCAGAAGCTCCGGGAAGATCTGCCCCTCTCCAAATATGGGCATTCACATCACTAAAGATTCCGCCTTGGAGTTACAGGCGGAGTTTTAATAAGCCTTCATCAACTTCCATGACCGCTGCTCTAAGAGAGGAAAAAAAAAAGAGAAGCGGTCGCTCACTGATGTCTGTCATATTCTGAGCAGCATCCACGTAGACATACTAGTTTAATTCGCTTGATCGCGACAAATTCATTCATTTCCGCATCGCCTTTTTATTCTCTCCCCTGACCAGACAGGTCGGGAGTAGAAAGGCAGCCGCAGCGCGGAGCTCTGAGCGCGCGGGCTTCCCCGTGCTCTCCCGTGCTCTCCCGTGCTTCCCCGTGCTCCAGCAACAAGGCTGGGACAGAACCGAGCCCCGGCACGAACTTCAAAGCTGACGCAGCGGAACGGGGAGCCAGGGAGAAGCCGCGCGGCTCGCTCCTCTCTGGGCAGAGGAGAGGAGAGCAGCCAGCAACAGTCGCAGCGGTGTTATATCTTATTAAAAAGGTCTATAAAATAAATAAAAAATAAAAGCAGACCACTGGTCCAGTTGTACACAAAAATGCACCAGGAAATATGCAGTTTTACTCTCACTCTCATAAACCTCCATGGAAACTCACTCCTACCTTCTGCCTTGCTTTCTGGGTGGAGATCAATGTAACAAAAGGCATGACCCTTCGGGACTCTTCGGCCAGGTTTCCGGATTCATTCGGGAGTGGGTTTTTTTTTTTTTTTTTTTTTAACCCTCGCCTGGCCCAAATGCAAAAATGAAAATAAAATTCATAAAATACTACAGTAATTCTCCAATATGGTGAATTGTTACTGTCACGGTGGGTGTTGTCCTTTAAACAAACACATTAGAGTCCACACAGGAGACAAGCCATTTCCTTGTTATCTTTGTGATCAAAGATTTAGACAGAAGGCAATTTTAAACAGACACATGAGAGTCCACACAGGAGACAAGCCATTTCCTTGTGAACTTTGTGGACAAAGATTTAGTTGGAAGACAAAGCTAAACTTACACATGAGAGTCCACACACGAGACAAGCCGTTTCTTTGTGGTCATAGATTTAGTCGTAAGGCAGATTTAAACAAACACATTAGAGTCCACACAGGAGACAAGCCGTTTCCTTGTGATCTTTGTGGAAAAAGATTTACTCGGAAGTCACATTTAAACTCACACATGAGAGTCCACACAGGAGACAAGCCGTTTCCTTGTGAACTTTGTGGAGAAAGATTTAGTCAGAAGACACATTTAAACTCACACATGGGAGTGCACACAGGAGACAAGCCGTTTCCTTGTGATCTTTGTGGACAAAGATTTAGTCAGAAGATACATTTAAACAGACACATGAGAGTCCACACAGGAGACAAGCCATTTCCTTGTGATATTTGTGGTCATAGATTTAGTCAAGAGTCAAGTTTAAACTCACATATGAGAGTCCACACAGGAGACAAGCCGTTTCTTTGTGATCTTTGTGGACAAAGATTTAGTCAGAAGGCAAGTTTAAACTCACACATGAGAGTCCACTCAGGAGACAAACCATTTCCTTGTGATCTTTGTGTACAAAGATTTAGTCAGAAGTCAAGTTTAAACTCACACATGAGAGTCCACACAGGAGTGAAAACTTTCTACCAGAAAATATTAAAATAATTATTATAGGCTATGAGATGCAATATACCATAAAAGCAGTAACAAAAAATAAATAAAAATAATAATAAATACATCCAAAAAAGCTATAGATAGATTAAAGGAAGACTTAGATAAACAAAATTTGTAAAACGTGTATGTTGATGTGAATACATCATATGATATGTTTATGATTGTTTTAGAAACTATATGAAAAAAATTGTGTGCAAATAAATTATACTAGGAAAAATAATGCTGACCAACCATGGATGACGAAAGGATTGCGAAATGCTTGCAAAAAGAACTGTTTGTATTTGTGCTTTTTGAAATCAAGAACACGGGAATCTGAAGAAAAATATAAGAGGTATAAAAACAAATTAGTAGGGATTATAAGAAAACACAAAAAGGAATATTATAGTGGTTTAATAATTAAAAGTATTGGTGATATTAAAGCAAAATGGTGAGTAATGAATAATGTTTTTTCAACAGGAAAATTTCCAGATAATATGAAAATAGCTAAAGTAGTACCTCTTTGATGATGGTGATAAAAGTATATTTAACAATTAGAGACCAATATCCCCATTACCACAGTTTTCAAAAATTTTAGAAAAACTTTTTTTGATTAGATTAGACCAATTCATTGATCAACAAAATATTCAGAGTAATAGTCAGTATGGATTCAGAGCAAAAAAACTACGTCAATGGCTATCATGGAATTGATGGAACAAATAACTACTGCTGTTGATCAAAAATGATATTGTCTAAGTATTTTTGATTATTTAAAAAAAGCATTCGATACTATTGATTATACCATTCTCGTTGACAAATTAAGTAAATACGGTGGTAGAGGACTATCATTACAGTGGGTATCTAGCTATTTGAGAAACAGAAAACAATTTGTGCAAATAAATGATGTAAGATCCGACCTTTGCAAAATTACAGGTGGAGTCCCTCAGGGTTCGATAATTATGGTGAATTATTCTTTTTTTTGTTCAGGTACTTGCAGATGATTGTTGTTTGATTGTTTGAAAGAGGGGGCAGATATAATAAGATTTTTATTTCTTCTTTCTGCTACCCTTCATTTTATTTATAAGTTGTATAAGCCTAGTTTGTAGGATTGTTTTGTGTTGTATTTTAAAATCAATAAATTTGAATACATAAAAAGATGCAACTGGTATCCTAACACCCAAATAACATTTGTTTTGATTTTGTAAAATATATTCTGTAACAATTTTCAACAAGTTCCCTATCTATAGTTTGCTCCTAGTTTCTTAATAATACTTTAAAAACAAACTACCGGGTAATTAAACCTTAGATCATAATTTGGACTATAGATGTTGGTTCTAAAATACTGGTTCAGTGGTTGTGCAATATGTGGAGAGAACATACCAACCAATCAAATTTTTTTTTTCCAAACATTCAGACCCCATGAAATGTTGTTAATGTAATTCCTGAGAGAATTGTTATTTAATCAGTTAGTTACTTTGTTAATTAACAGATCTCTCATGCAGATTAACTTATGCCCCTTTTTCACTGTCATGGTTGGATATTTCCGGCTCAATGTCTTTTCCTTTAGTAGTTTGGACCCGCTCTCCCCGATAATTCTGGCTCTCCTTCTCAAGGGGTCCAAGCGAGCTGAGCCGTGACATCAGAAATAGGGATGCACCAATCTGCTTGTTTATTTATTCAGGGTATCCGCAGAGTTGTAAAAGGTATTAAAAGGTAGTAAATTAAATTAACACAAATTAAGGCAATTAAAAAGTATTAAAAAGTAATAAACGTCATCTGACGAGGTATTACATTTTTTGAAACCTACACAACTATATTTTTCTCGTTCTGTCGTCTAAAAAATGTCTGTGAATTTATTCATCTTTTCTAATTTTATGTTCCGAGTAGGACCTTAGCTAAAACAATGACCTCATCGCGTTGATCAGTGTGCGTTCGCACCTACTGCTGGCCGAGGCGAGGCTTTTTGTCATGTCTGTGAAAAGAAACAGGAAAGAGGAACGCACCTTGATCCTCCGACATTTAAGAAAAGTACCTAAATAATTATTTTTTTAGCTCAAAATTATAGCAAATGTGCGTCTCAGTCTAACGTTTTCTTAATAAATGCACCTTAATGGTTAAATCAACTTTAAAAAATAAAATGTTTTGCTGCCTGTGTCCTCCGTGAACGTGCAACGGTGAGAACAGGAAATAGGAGTGCGGCTCGTTTTGCTGACATTTAACAAGAAAAGTACCTAAACAATTATTTGTTAGCTCGAAATTATAGCAGAGGTGTTTTTCTGTCTATCGTTTTCTTAATAAATGCACTGGTTGACGCCATGACTGAAATTATGAGAAATGAACGAACTTGTCACAAGCGAATTAAACTCAGGTCCAGCGTGGCTGCGGGAGGTTCTGGAGATTTCCTGGTGTGCTGGTCTGATGTGTGGGCTGCAGGACCAGCGCTCCCTGTTTTTATTTTATTTTTTAGAACTTTTTATTAACATATAAAAACAGAACACCGCTGCGGCAGAAGCTGCCGGCTCTCGCCTTTTTTTTTCCACCCGACCCGTCAATCAATTCAGTAGGCGTGTCAGCAAATGACCAATCAGCAACCTCAGTTTGTCCCGTAGGTAAACGCGCTGCAGCTGCTCAATTGACATCAAGAATTTGGTGCGTAAATGCTGGAGCCTCACGCTGAGCCATGGGGGTGAACTGTCTGCGTTCAGTGCACGCGTACGGACACACGTACTGTTGTACGCAGAGCTATACTTGAGCCTTTAAAGCCCCCACTATAGCTCTGCGTATGTCCAGAGGCACAAGGCCCTGCGTATGTCCAGAGGCACAAGCGTACAGGCTCCAGTATAGCTCTGCGTACGTCCGTACGCGAGTCCATACGCGCGTACTGTATGGTAAATGGTAAATGGAGCTTATTTATATAACGCTTTCCAGCCCCCTGTGAGGAGCCCCAAAGCGCTTTACAATACCAGCCATCCACCCATTCATTCAGACATTCATACACTGGTAGTGGTAGCCTGCCTTGCAAGGCGCCATCCAGACCTACCGGGAGCAACTCGGGGTTAAGTATCTTGCCCAGGGACACAACGACACATGGTGGGCAGATGCGGGATTCGAACCTCCAACCTTCCGATCAGGGGTTGACTGCCATTACCACTACACCACGGCCGCCCTAATGCAGTCAGCTCAGCCCCACACCCTAGCATACACAAGCTGTTTTCGCACTGCACAGCCCTCCTCGGCCCAGCCCGGCCCGGCCTCTAACCCGGGTTTGTCTTGTTGGCATTTGCCTTTTCGGGCCGGCGTCAGCCCAAGTTTTAGAACCCGACCGATGGAGGTTCTAAGCGGGCTGAGCTCCCGGGCCCAGTTTGACGTCATGTACTGCTCACCATTTGGTTCGTTGTTTGCAGCAGGGGCGGGACTGCTGCGTGTTGAGTCATCAACTTTTCTAACAACAACCTTAGCGCAACCTGAATATCATTACATTTTAACTACAGAAACGCCTAAACAAATATTTGTTAGCTGAATATAGATATTAGTGTTTCAGAGTTTAATTTGGTTAATAACTGATTACAAATCAGCTTATTTTAGAATGTAGAACGTAAATAACACGAAGCGCGCACCCATACAGAGCATTTCCGCCTTTCAGCGCAAGCTGAATTTCATTAAAATATAACTAATATTCTCTAACTCTTGCGCGTAGCCAAAATTTTATGAGGGGCGTTTCCTTTATAGGAAAAGTGGACTCCTAGAAAAAGCAACACGCCTCGGTGGTTCACTGGTAGCCCGTCAGGTTGCCACACTAAACTTTATCTCGACTCGGGTTCGAACCCCACTTGGTTGAACTTATTTTTGTTTGTCTTTTATTGGGAAAAAAGGAGTTTGTGTTATGCCTGTGGTTCACACAAACTCCTTTTTTAAATCCAATAAAAGACAAACGTAAAATATTTTCAACCAAGTGGGGTTCGAACCCGAGTAGAGATACAGTTTAGAGTGGCAACCTGACGGGCTACCAGTGTTGCTTTTTCTAGGAGTCCACTTTTCCTATAAAGGAAACGCCCCTCATAAAATTTTGGCTACGCCCATGACTAATAATAATCTCTGCACAATGCGAAATGAGCGGGGGCGGGCCAGGCTGGGCTCAGGGGCAACCCGGGACGAGCTGGGGCGGGGAGGGCTATGCAGTGCGAAAACGGCTACAGAGGGCTGAGTGATATTAGTGAATAGCAAACAACCATCAGGTTGCTAACGATCCATTGTTAGGCTGATGGTCCTCCTTGATCATGGGAGCAGCTGGTTTCGGCTGTCAACAACAAACTGGTTGATCCACTGTGAGAGGGTGCTATTTATAAAACTGAGCTGAATACAACATCTCAGACTGAGGAAGTCTTTTGGACGAAAGACGAAACGTTTCTGCTTTTTTGTTTTTTTATTTTGTTTTGTTTTTTGTATGTCCAGAGGACCAGACTTAGCTTTTTTAGATTTTTCTACCTGGATTATTGAGCATGCATCAGGGTAATCTGCATAACATTGAAAAGAGATCCTGTGGTGAGTGATAATGTCACCGAGGGGGAGGTTGTAGAGGGTAAATAATGTGGGCACAAGGAATGACCCCTGAGGAACACCACAGGTGACCGTGTGAGTCTGAGATCTTACTTCCCCAATGGAGACATGCTCAGATATTTCAGAGGTAAGAGCGGAACCATTCCAGAGTTGTCTTAAGCTGGGTTTATACTAGTGTCTCACGTCTTTTACCCCCCGTTGAGTGAACCCAGCGCTGACGTGTGTCACCGACCGCATTGAGTGTTTATACTTGGCAAGACGTGGGGGATAAATTATAATAAATCCCTCCCTCTTCCCTCCCTCTTCCAACTTTTTTTATTTTTTTTATTGAATTTATTCATTTCAAATTGTAAAAACACAAGAAAATTATTTACAAAACCACATTATAAAACAAAACAATACATGAAATGAAAGGAGGCAGAAGAAGAAAAAAATCTCATTATTTCTGCCCCTTCTTCAAACAAAATTAACAATCAATTCAAATAGCAATCACATATATAAAAAAATATAAGATATTAAATGATTTCTCACACAAAACCAAAGCAAAAGCTCTCTTCTGTAAAATAAAAATAGGCTTTAGTTACAGTTTTGCACGCTGTACCCGTATAACCGTATTATTAAAAAAACCAACTCAACCATAATTCGAACTCACGTCCTTTGGAGTTGCAGCGCAACATTTTTACCACTTGACCACCACGGCTCGTTGTCTAACAGCGGAGTTTGCTTTTTTTTAAAGGGTGCATGCAGGCGCGCACATGCTTTGGTGTGTGTGTGTGTGTGTGTGTTGGGTAGTGTGCTGAGGCGCACGGTTTGCGTGCGCGCGCACACACAGACAAGTTTCTCTTCAAATGTCTGTCAAAGCAAAAACAAAAAACGCCCACAAACTTTGAACCAATCACACGCTGCGAGCCGCATCGTCGGCTTCGAGAGTTCTGTTTGGGGGCTATGTACACGACGCGCTTGCACCGGGGGATCACAGCGGGTGTGCGGCCAAAAGTTGTGCAATGTTTGCTCACTCAACGGGGGGGTAAAAGACGTCCGACGGGCCGTCGTGCCAAGTATAACAAGGCCTTCAGTCAGTCGTGCAGTGTGTTGTGGGCAGTGGAGTAGGATCCACAGTATCAAAAGCTGAGCTCAAGTCCAGGAGGATCAGAAGGGAGGGAGAACCAGCATCAGCTGCCATCAGAAGGTCATTTGTGACCCTGACCAGAGCTGTTTCCGTGCTATGAGCTGAACGAAAGTGGGACTGGAATACTTCATAGATATTAGCGGTGAGGTGGTCATACGTTTTTCCATCACTTTGGAAAAAAATGGAAGGTTGGCAACAGGTCTAGTTGACATGATGGGCTGGATCCTAGGTGGGCATCTGAAGAAGAGGTTTGATTGCTATTTTCAAGGTAGGTGGGACAAAACCAGTGTGGATGGAGACTTTTATCACAGATGTGATCAAAGCACTGATGAAAGAGATGTTTCTTTTCAGCAGAGCAGTGGGGAAAGGTTTAGGATTTCATTCCTTTGATAATAGTTGTCACTTCTTGCTCTGAGACTGATGTAAAACAGAAGAATTTGAGGATTGTTATCCTGGGGCTTGTAAAATGATGCAGTTGAAACTAATAGGTTTGTAGGGCAGACCGGATTATGTGAATTTTGTTATGGAAAACGTCCATAAAGTTACAGTATTGCAGTGTTCTTCAGTTGTTTCTGTTGTGAGGAGGTTTTGTGTTGAAGGAGGTGGTTTACTCTGGAAAAATGTTGTTTGGAGTTCTCAGGGCTGTTGTTAATGATGGCAGAGCAGTGGTTGGAACGTGCTTCATGGAGGGCCTTCATATAAATATTTTAAAGCTGTGAAGCTCCTCCGTTGTAGGCACTCCTCGTATTCACTAAATAATTAACGATATCAGAGTAACTTCTCGGTGACTACTTGTCCGCTTTGTCTGACATAATTTCTTTCTACAACTCATAGGGGTCAACACCGACCACTGCTATTTTTTGCAGATATCTAGCTCTTGGGCCTTGGTCAAGAGTATCAATATACCATATTTTCCAGCCTATAAGTCACACCTTTTTGCCTACATTTCCATGCCCTGCGACATATAGGACGTTGCGACTTATATATGGATTTTTCGTTTTTTTTTCTCACTTTGGTCAAAAAATGGTGCCACTTAATTTAGGTCGTTTTTAACCATCAAAGTGCATTTATCAAGAAGAGTTAAACTGAGACACACTTTTACTGTAATGTCAGCTAACAAAAATATATTTTTTATGTGTTTATCTTTAAAGATCAAAGAGACGCAGGTCTGTTTGCTGCACTGCAGGTCTGTTGTTGCTGCGCATGCTCGTTTTGTGACGTGAGGTGCGACTTATAGGGCGGTGCAACTTATATATGGATTTTTCGGTTTTTTCACTTTGGTAAAAAAAATGGTGCCACTTAATTTAGGTCGTTTTTAACCATCAAAGTGCATTTATCAAGAAGAGTTAAACTAAGACACACTTTTACTGTAATGTCAGTTAACAAAAATATATTTTTGATGTGTTTATCTTTAAAGATCAAAGAGACGCAGGTCTGTTTGCTGCACTGCAGGTCTGTTGTTGCTGCGCATGCTCGTTTTGTGACGTGAGGTGCGACTTATAGGGCGGTGCGACTTATAGGGCGGAAAATACGGTACTTAGCTCTGGTAGCTCTAGTCTGTTTGTTCGCCATCTTCCGCCTATACAAATGGCGGAGAACCCTGTATTGCGCAATACTGGTCATGTGTGTGGGAACTATGTATTGGGACTATTGCCCCTTTTCCATTAGTACCGGTACGGCCAAACTGGACCCCACTTGGCCTGGTTCTGAGGTTTTTCCATTAGTACCGGTACTTAAAAACTGTTACTATTTTCAGGACCCTCTGCTCTGTGGTTCTAACCAGAACGAGTAGGTACTAAAACATGACATCAGAACACTGTCTGTCCCTGATTGGTCGGGGGGTGGAGTCACTGAATCTTCCAGAAACTTTTCAAAACATTGAGCCGCTATTTGCAATTTCTTGGACTGGCGCAGCAGCTGAATCTATTTTAAAGATTTTTAATTTGAAATTTGACACATAACTGCTTCCATAGGTCTAATGCTGACATGCTGGCTTTTTTTTTTGTGCTTGGTGAGACGACAAAATTCAGAGCAAACTGGAGCTCTGCTGCTCTCACTCGCTCCTCTATGAGCCTCAGAGCCAAGCCACGTGTTGGCTCCCCGGCTCCGCGTTCTGCTGGTCACCTTTGAAGTTCCTTCGTGGTGCCGACTCAGGCTCCAAAGCGATTTAAAAGAAAAAAACGTATTTTTTTCTTATGCATGAAATGTTTTTAATAATCGCTTCCACCGATCCCGCCGTCCCACCTGTCTGCCCGAGTCGGGGTTTGGACTTCCTGATTTGGTTCTGGAGCGGCTTTCTGCGAGTCACAGCTACGCTCAGAACCGGGAACACAACACAAGATTTTAGGTTTCAGTTTTGGTTCTGAGGCTCGGGGGGAAAAGGGACGGGTGAGACCAGCTCTTTATAAATAAACAGGGGTGGCGGCCACTAGAGGGCGCTAGGGCGCCGCCCACCTGGAAACCTCTGCAGCTCTTCACCATTTGAAGATTAATTTTTTTTTTAATAAAAATGAAATAATAAAATAAAAATATTTCGAAATGTATGCATATATGTTTTTAGTTTTGTAGGATAAATATTTTATGAGTAACGATGAGTTATTGGGGCGGCCGTGGCGTAGTGGTAAGGGCAGTCGTCTCTCGATCCGAAAGTTGGCGGTTCGACTCCCGGGACCCGCACCATGTGTCGTTGTGTCCTTGGGCAAGACACTTAACCCTGAGTTGCTCCCGGTAGGACTGGAAAGCACCTTGCATGGTAGTCTGCCGCCACCGGTTTATGAATGTGTGTAGCATTCAATATATGTGTAGCACTTTGAGATTTTCAGTAATGAAAAGTGCGTTATAAATTGAATTAATTATTATTATTATTATTGTTTGTTTCAAAAAACATTTTCTGATTCGTGACGTACTTCCTGTTTTGTTTGGGGCGCTCTTATCTGATCCATTGACTCTAATTATAACTGGCGCATGCGTACTGATGCCGCCACCTTACAATACAATGGGTAGATGCTGGGCGCAGTTTTCACCGCCCTTAAGACGTCTAACGTGAGCTCTGCCTACCGATCGCGTGTTTCCGGCGTTTATTTATTTATTTAAAAAAGTTGTTTTTTTTTGGTCTGGAAAATTTGCCGTGTGTCAGTGACTCAAGCAGGCATGCTCAGGTATGTTTTGAAGCCCTTTTTCTAATGTATATTTGCATTTCTGGCTGATATGCCTCTCAACTTATGGCTGTTTGTGAAAAAAGCCTCCTGCTGACTGTTAATCTAAACGTGGCAACAGGTTAGTTTGTTAGCTAACATGCTAATGCTAGCCTAATGCTGATGTAATAGAATAATGATGCTTGTAAGGTATTTAAACACTTACTGAGCCACCATTATTGGATGCGCAGTTTAGCAGATTTTAATCTTGCACAAACTGCCACCAAATGCGCGAGTTCTTCCTTTTTCCGATACTAAATTGTTTTTACTGTGATTAGACAAGAAATGTAATTCCACAGGAAACTTCAATTTATATTGGTCTACCAAAAAAATAGACCTTTTATTGAAACTATCACAAGAATTACATTAAACATTTGTATCGATATTAGCTCTGATTTAAAGGGGACCTCAGATGCATTTTTTAAAATTTTATGTTATTTCTTTGTGCTATCTAGACCCTATTCCTTCAATTTAATGCACAAAATAATTATTAGATAATCAATTATACCCTTTTTAATTCTGCCATTTTTAACTTTCGTTTTGAACGACCGGTTTCTTGAAGTCCACGCCCTTCAACGATCTGTTCACGCCCTCTGTAACAGCCAGTATCTGTAATGTGTTGTTGTTTTAAAATTAGCTCTTTTTTTATTACTCATTTGACTTACTGTTAGTGTTAGCTTAAGATAACTTACCGAAACCCGTCTGAGCGCGCCGCAGTTTGCTGCTCCTTTTAGCATTAGACCACCCGAATCCGAAGCTAATGTTAGCTTGTTCCTCTTCCGGTTTTCGCCAGCTCCGCTCGTAGCACGCGGAGATTTTGGGAGTTATCGCTGTTCCAGTGAAGACAACACAAAGTTCACCAAGTGTCTCCCGTAAATTAATCTGTAAGGAGAAGGTCCTCTTGCTGCGAGCCTGCTGCGAGGCTGCTGCAAGGCTGTACAGTTGAAGCTCCGCTCCATCGCGCCGGAAGAGGGTCCCGTCGAACCCGGTCCTTCCGCCTGTGGTCCGCTCGTTTAATTTTTGCCGGCTGCGCGTTGGCAGCGATCGCAAATACACTAAAAATTGAACTAAAACATAAAAATAACAATTATACTTTATTTATAAAGCCATTTAAAAAAACACAGCTGCAACAAAGTGCTGTACACATGAAATTAAGAACATATAAACAAAAGATGAGATGAAATCATGAAAAACAACAGTCATGTGTTTAATACAGAAGTGGGTTGAGCCTAACCAGGGGTTGCTAGGTGAGGGGCTGGACTCAGGTTTGATCTGATTGGCTGGCGGCTTGTGACGTCAATAAATGCAGGAAGTGTGAATCCTGGTGTATTTATCAAAAATAAATAAATCTACTTAGAGTAAATAAACCACTGGGTGCATTTTTTTGGCACAAGGACTGTTTTTTTATGAAGTAAATACCCAAAGTTTAGTAAAAAAACATTAAAAAGTGAATTTTGCATGTGTGGTCCCCTTTAATAACTACGTTGACAAGAATTCAAATTAAAAACAAACAGACAGTTGGACCTTTCTGTTGGCACATTACTTAAAGTTTACCATGATGAAAACAAACATAAGGAGGAGTTTAAGGAGGAAAGATAAAAGATTGAAATGAAATGGTTGAATCTTATCTTGAGATGTTAACCAGAGATAGCACCCTCTGCTCGGTTTCGGCTGGACGTCCGTCCCGTGATGAAACACTTTTACCTTCGTGAAGATGATCCTGTCTCAACTCCGGTAAATTAGTCAAGCCAGACGTGCATGCTGCTGCGTTTTACAGGCGACCACTTTCATCTTGCCACGGTCTCGAGACCGTCTGCGTCGGCCTCCCAGAGTGATGCCTGGTTCTGGTTTTGTTCAAGATAACTTCAGAAAGAGTGTCACCTCTTGGAGCTCTGACACTCGAAGGGGTTCACAGCTGACGTGCTGTTTGAACCTTTGCTGAAGACGTGGGTCGAGTTGGCACAATGACCGGGCGTCTCCAGCTTGGAGAAAAACGTCCGTGCGTCTTCCCTTCTCCCCGAGAACTCAAAAACTCAGTGAGTGCTGAGAACTGAGTCCCAGCACGGAGACAAAACAAAACCTGCAGGTGTGAAAACAGAGCACTCTCTGTTTAAGCACAGATGAATTGTTTTTAGAACGGACGGGAGACCGAAGATTAAGTTATGTCTAGAACTTCTCTTTCGTTCCAAAAACAGTTCAAACAAATAGACGGAGAATTGTTCCTTCAACTTTCGACACTTATTCTGCCTAGAGCAGACAGTTCAAAGCATGATCATTCTGAGATGTTCTCTTAACTTTGTCATATTTAAAATATACCAGTTTAGTAAAATCATCATTGAAATGACAAAAAATACTGTTTGATCAATTCTGAATTAACACACATTAAAGAGAAAGTTCAATCTGATTAATTAGTGTCCATTAATTCATAATAATTGTTAACCAATATAGAGTCCACTTGTCCTTGAGAAACTCCTTGAGAGTTTCAAGAAGGTGTAACACTGAGAGTTTCAGAGAGATGCAGAGAGGCCCATATCCCATACGGACATGAGAGTGCTGTATCCCTACAGTCCCCCTTTTTGGAAATCATCGCCTGTCCTTGGGGATGAGTTCCAACACGAAAGGATACCACCGAATGTCTCTGACCTCTATGTAATCCAGCAAGTGGAAAAAGAAAAATCAAAAAGTTCAAAATTGTATTCCCATAATGTTTTTGGAAATACTATACTGTTCGTAGGTAATCCCTTTGCGGTAAGCTTTCAATCCTTTGGAAAACATAGTCTGTTAACCCATGGAGAACTGAGTCTGTGATCCCTTGGAAAACAAAGTCTTATAATCCACAACGGTAAATCCACAACGATGGGGGTTATTGATTTCATCAGCAAGAATGGAATTTAATCAGCATGTAGAGGGGATCCCTCGATTGAAGCAGAGGAGGCGGCCCTTGGATGAAGGTTGAAGACCAACGTTGGATCAGCAGGTCCCCACATCGAAGGTTGCAGGCTGGATGGCTTCCAGTCGGTGCCACCCTGGTTCAATGTGTCATGCAATTATGTGGTTTTAGGTGGGCTTATGATTGGGATTCTACATTAAGCCTTACCTATATGCACCTGGTATGTAAGCTATCATGGATTAGATCAGCTAACAATTACCAATTAAGGGGTGGATCAATGCTGTAAAAATCAGATAGGGATCTATACCTATAGAAATGTGGAGGGCTTCTGTAACGAAGGCCTCTTCTTTCAAACTATTCCTCCATTCATTATTTAGTTTAGGTTAAACTAAAAATAAAAATGAAACTAGTTTGGTCTAAATGTCTGTTGTCTTTTAGACGAACGACGCAAGATTTGGTAATCCCTAAAAATTTTGAAGTCTATGGCGAGACTCATCAAAATGAATAGATCTAGAATAGAAACGATCGAATCGGTTCTACCTAAATGATTGGGAGATCAGTGTAGATTATAGTACCTTAAGTAGTATTAATCTACTATGACTCTTCAAAGATTGAGATCTTTAACAAAATGAACAGCATGTTGGCATAGTTAAAATCCATTTAAGTCTTCAACTAATCAACAATCAAAACCTCTTTTGGCTGGGAGTGTTCAGAAAACAATAACAACTTCAATAACAACAAAAGTAGCAATCAAGCAACTAAAAACAACGTTTCACTACGTCAAACTCACTCTGGTCGTCAGACTCCAACTGTCACACACAAGAAAAACAGTTCTTAGCTTTATAACCGATGTCAATTAAATCCTGCAGATTTAAACGGTTGTTAAGGTTAGTTTTTGTTGTGGGTTTTATGCTTAGCGTTTCTAAGTTCTAGTTGGAACGGTTTCTTTTCGCAACTAGAATAGTTTAAACTGTTTAAGCTTATTTACTATCCTGTGCTTGGACGACCTTCTTTTCCCATGAAGTCTGTGAGTTTGCGAGATCTTTGTCGTTTGTGGGGTTATTGAAATCTTTGTCCTTGACATGGGCATGGCCTAACATCACCCCCCTGTGGTCATGAGGGACCAAGCACACGGGTGTGGACGTCCGTCCATGGGCACGAGTTAGGATGCCATTGTTTAGTTTAAGCTGTTCGCGCAGTTTATGGGGAACCTTGTACAGGAACCTTATAGGTCTCGGCCAACGTACCTCTGTACGTTTACCTCTTTCTGCGTAATGCAGGTGTGTCACAACTGTCGGCGCCGTCGCAGGCGTGTCTCTGTCGTTGTGATGTATGTCTTCCCACTTCATGAATGAAGAGGTGCTCTTTGAGTCTGTCAGAACTATGTCATCGCTGAGTAGTTCCAGATTCAACTGCTCTTGAACCAAGGTTTCATTGAAAGCTTGGACGATAACTGAATTACCTGTCCCAGAGGACAGCACAGCGTTCTCGGTGCGTGATCCTTGGACCTCTACACCGTCCTCTACCCGTGGTAGGAAGTGTGGGTTCACCCCCCTTTTGTTTAAGGAGGGGTCCTCAAAATCAGTAACAATGAAGTCCAAGTGACTGTCAGAGTGCTGTAGACTGTCACCTTGTGGGCTCAGATGTCCTTGAACCAAGACTTCACTGAAAGCTTGGCTGTTTGCCGAATTACCTGTCCCACAGGACAGTACAGCGTCATCGGTGTGGGACTCTTGGATCTCCACACCTTCATCTACCTGTGGTAGGAAGTGGTCAGGGAGTGCTGAAGGTGTCAGCTCGCAGAGGAGGTCCTCGTGATGGGCCAGAAAATAGACCTTTTATTGAAACTATCACAAGAATTACATTAAACATTTGTATCGATATTAGCTCTGATTTAATAACTACGTTGACAAGAATTCAAATTAAAAACAAACAGACAGTTGGACCTTTCTGTTGGCACATTACTTAAAGTTTACCATGATGAAAACAAACATAAGGAGGAGTTTAAGGAGGAAAGATAAAAGATTGAAATGAAATGGTTGAATCTTATCTTGAGATGTTAACCAGAGATAGCACCCTCTGCTCGGTTTCGGCTGGACGTCCGTCCCGTGATGAAACACTTTTACCTTCGTGAAGATGATCCTGTCTCAACTCCGGTAAATTAGTCAAGCCAGACGTGCATGCTGCTGCGTTTTACAGGCGACCACTTTCATCTTGCCACGGTCTCGAGACCGTCTGCGTCGGCCTCCCAGAGTGATGCCTGGTTCTGGTTTTGTTCAAGATAACTTCAGAAAGAGTGTCACCTCTTGGAGCTCTGACACTCGAAGGGGTTCACAGCTGACGTGCTGTTTGAACCTTTGCTGAAGACGTGGGTCGAGTTGGCACAATGACCGGGCGTCTCCAGCTTGGAGAAAAACGTCCGTGCGTCTTCCCTTCTCCCCGAGAACTCAAAAACTCAGTGAGTGCTGAGAACTGAGTCCCAGCACGGAGACAAAACAAAACCTGCAGGTGTGAAAACAGAGCACTCTCTGTTTAAGCACAGATGAATTGTTTTTAGAACGGACGGGAGACCGAAGATTAAGTTATGTCTAGAACTTCTCTTTCGTTCCAAAAACAGTTCAAACAAATAGACGGAGAATTGTTCCTTCAACTTTCGACACTTATTCTGCCTAGAGCAGACAGTTCAAAGCATGATCATTCTGAGATGTTCTCTTAACTTTGTCATATTTAAAATATACCAGTTTAGTAAAATCATCATTGAAATGACAAAAAATACTGTTTGATCAATTCTGAATTAACACACATTAAAGAGAAAGTTCAATCTGATTAATTAGTGTCCATTAATCCATAATAATTGTTAACCAATATAGAGTCCACTTGTCCTTGAGAAACTCCTTGGGAGTTTCAAGAAGGTGTAACACTGAGAGTTTCAGAGAGATGCAGAGAGGCCCATATCCCATACCGACATGAGTGCTGTATCCCTACACTGATATTATACAGTATTACCATTCCTGACTGATATCCTCTCCACTTTTAGGTGGCTCTGAGTCTGTTTGTGATAAAAGTCTTCAGCTGACTGTTTCTAAAAGTGGCAACTGGTGAGTGAGTTTGTTTTGTTCTTTGTTTGTTTGTGGAGTTAGGTTGCCAGTGCAGGTTATTATTGTACAGTATGGACTTTGATGGCTACATTTATTTAAATTTGCTTATAAAAAATAATCAAATATTAATAATTTCATATACTAAATAAATGTCACTGGTGGTGTTATACTCTTAACTTTCATTCATTCATTCAACCTTTATTTATACAGGCTAGCCTCATTGAGTCACGGGGACTCATTTACAAGAGGGACCTGTCTCACTCACACCAAACAACCATCCACTCTCACACTCACACCTAGGGTCAATTTAGAGTCACCAATCAGCCTAACAAGCATGTTTTTTGGTCTGTGGGAGGAAACCGGAGTACCCGGAGGAAACCCACGCATGCACGGGGAGAACATGCAAACTCCACCCAACACTGTACAGTATTGATCTGGAGAATGAAAACAAAGCCCCTTGCAAGTAACTCCTATAGATGTTGTGGACCAGCTGGTTTTAGATGTTGTGGACCAGCTGGTTCTGGAAGTTGTGGACCAGCTGGTTCTAGATGTTGTGGACCAGCTGGTTCTGGAAGTTGTGGACCAGCTGGTTCTAGATGTTGTGGACCAGCTGGTTCTAGATGTTGTGGACCAGCTGGTTCTAGATGTTGTGGACCAGCTGGTTCTGGAAGTTGTGGACCAGCTGGTTTTAGATGTTGTGGACCAGCTGGTTTTAGATGTTGTGGACCAGCTGGTTTTAGATGTTGTGGACCAGCTGGTTCTGGAAGTTGTGGACCAGCTGGTTTTAGATGTTGTGGACCAGCTGGTTCTAGATGTTGTGGACCAGCTGGTTCTGGATGTTGTGGACCAGCTGGTTTTAGATGTTGTGGACCAGCTGGTTCTAGATGTTGTGGACCAGCTGGTTCTGGATGCTGTGGACCAGCTGGTTCTAGATGCTGTGGACCAGCTGGTTCTGGAAGTTGTGGACCAGCTGGTTCTGGATGCTGTGGACCAGCTGGTTCTAGATGCTGTGGACCAGCTGGTTCTAGATGTTGTGGACCAGCTGGTTCTGGATGCTGTGGACCAGCTGGTTCTGGATGCTGTGGACCAGCTGGTTCTAGATGCTGTGGACCAGCTGGTTCTGGAAGTTGTGGACCAGCTGGTTCTGGATGCTGTGGACCAGCATCTATAGAAGTTGTGGACCAGCTGGTTCTGGATGCTGTGGACCAGCATCTATAGAAGTTGTGGACCAACTGGTTCTGGATTTTTGGGTTTCTCCTCTGTGGTTTCTGGTCTTAGAACTTTTGAAGTTCTTTAGATTTCTCAGGGTTGTGCAGGTGGTAAGAGGAGAGACAGACAGGTAAGGAGAGACAGACTCCTCCTCCTCACCTGTCTCTCCTCTTACCACCTGCACAACCTCCAACGACCGCCACCGGTGCTGTTGACAAACGGTGTCAGCAGAAATTGTGATACTGTTAGTTGAAGACCACGAGGAGGAAAACATGTCAGGAGACAGAGGAGAAGAGGAAAGTGAAGAATGTAGGACTGAGGGTTGTAACTCTAAATGTGGGGACAATGACAGACAAAGGTAGAGAGCTGGCTGACATGATGCAGAGAAGGAAGGTAGATGTTTTATGTGTCCAAGAGACCAAGTGGAAGGGCAGCAAGGCCTGCAGCATTGGAGCAGGGTTCAAACTTTTCTGGTTCCAGTTCTAATAGAAGAGTTCACAGTTTCTGGTTCCAGTTCTAAATGTATTACTAAAATAATTATAACAGAATTGAAAAGTGGAAGCAGAACACTCCCATTCTCTTTTCACACTGATGCCTCAGACAAGGTGAAGATGAACCATGTTTTATTACTGAAAGTTTTATACAAATGGATACACCTGATATATACAAATAAAAACATGATCAAACTTTTACTTTACTTTACTACAAACATAATTGTGCATACTTCTACACATGTTTAAAAAATTAAACAGTTTATGCCCCCCCCCCTAAAATAAAATGACCAGCCGCCATTGTAAATAAAAAACTTTTTTTTTGCGTTGAAGATTAAAATCATAAAATAAACGGTGCCAGCAAATCCTGTTTTCACTTTAACAACTATCTGT
>JBBPBX010019085.1:0-11351 GCA_038048925.1 Garcialebias charrua
AATTCGGTGTCACACATCCATGTCCTTGAGAAAGATAGAACGCAATCGAGCGCAGATCAACAGATTTCGTTTCACGTCAGTGAAACTTCCTTTACGGAAATGTAGGTGTGGGGTTCAGTCTCAACGAGGCGGCAAAGTAACAGTGTGGGTGTAATCCATCGTAAAACACCAAAGAAGAAGAACTTCCTTTATGGCGTATTTTGAGCTGGAGCCGTGGTGCACACATGAATTGGCACGACCTCATGTGTGCACCACTGCTCCAGCTCAAAATATGATGTAAAGGAAGTTCTTCTTCTTTGGTGTTTACGGTGGATAGCACCCACTCTGTTGCACTACTGCCTCCTTGCGACTGAACCCCATGCCTAGATTTCCGTAAATTAAGTTTCACTGATGTGAAATGTAAATCTGTTGATCCGCGCTCGATTACTCTGTATCTTTCTCAAGAACCTGGATGTGTGACACAAAAATCATGTATTTTGGTGTATTGAACTTGAATTTCAATACACCAAAATACATTTCAAAGCAAATTAATTCAGTGTCAAACCTTTAAATTCAATTTCAATTTAGTGAACCACATTTTCCAACTGGGATTTAATTTCAAATTACGCGACTACAGATTCAGTCTGAGCAATTTAAATTCAGTTTCTGATGGCACAAGCTTCTGCTCATAGATCTCCTTCTTCCTTTAATGCCAACAAAACCTCTCAGTTGCATCAGTTCCAGTCTCCCAAGTAAAGTAGGGCTAAATTACTTATTCATTTACTTTGTATTTCGGGAAATATGTGGACTGGATAATGGAAATCTTATGGAAGCTTGTCTGACTTTAGCAATATGGATTATGTGTATATATTTTAGCCTAAAGCAAAGTGTTTGTTTTAAAAGGGTCATGAAATATTTAAACAATATCTAAGACATCAGCCTTAACTCCTTTACATTTACTAAAACATTCATATAGGTTGTTATTGGTAGTTTATTTTAGTTTTAATAAGATGCTAAAATGGTATAGTTTCTTGCCATGCATACTTGTGCGATATCAATATCTAAGTTGTCATGTCAAAGGAAAAAAGACAATTTGTGGTTTTGATGATGACAGTGATGATGATGATGGTCTTATCAACTCAGCCAGAGAAGGAGACTCAACAACATAAATAGACGTTGAAATAGGAGGAACATTTGATACAAAAATGCTTTTGACTGTGAGCTGCATATACAGTAGAAGTCATTATATATTCAAGTGGTACAGTTCTCATATCATAGTAAGGGTAAGTTGTAGTGGCAGAATTAAACTTGCAGTAAATTAGTCAGTCTAGAAAAAAACAAGATTTGCAGTGAGTTTATATCAGTCGGTGTGTGTTTCTGTGCTCTTGTTGCTGTGTGCGTCTAGGAGAGGTTGGGGGTATCAGCTGTAGTACATTCATGGTGAGAGGATCGTAGATGCTGTCCTGCCAGTGCCCTCACAGGCTGGGTAGGGTCAGCTTCAGGGGTCATCTGTAGGGGGTCTGTTGACATCGAAGGTCACGGGAGGACAGACTTTTTATCCTAGAGGAGGATGCATTTTCCTTTCTCCACCCATGGGTTGTTCTTCATCAGTTCCGGGTTCAGGAAGGGGTCCTCGGGAACTCCATCCTCTATCCATTTGACCAAACTTTGAGAAAAGAGACACAAAGAAAGACCATTTTCAATTTCCCCAAAAGGATAAACATCATAATTAATTTTCAATCCACATGAAAGTGAGGCGTCAGTCAATGTTCATTCCACTCTTTTACAGAACTTCTTTGCTCTAATCGTCATGCATTTTTCTGTCAAAAAGACAAAGTCAAAGTCAAAGTCAACTTTATTGTCAGAACTGCAATATGTACAGGACATACACAGGACCGAAATTGCGTTTCTCTCAGTCCCTCGGTGCAACAGTAACCATCTAAACACTAAACACTAAAACATTTAATAAACATAAGCATAAAATAGTAAAAGTGTAACACTGTCCTGAGTTTTTTCATAATAGTATAAAAGTATGAAAATTTACACCAACACTGAAACACCAAACACCCAATGAACATAAGCATAAAATGAAATAATAAAAGTGTAATACTGTCCTGAGTTTTTGCATAGTAGTATAAAAAGTATAAAAAGTATATCTATAAAATAAACTGAAGGTTCTAGCATTGACATTTGCAAAGAGTGGCACAGCAGCATATAAGTTAATGTACACAGTATATGTATGAGGTATTTGATGTTGGTATATAGGCAAAGTGGCATATGCAGTGAGGCACATAAGGCACATTTGGCATCCTTAGATAAGGCTAGTCAGAGAATGCTGTATATGTATCTGCAGTAGTGTATATAAAATTAGTGTAAATGTAAACAGTAGTAATAAATGTAAAGCAGTAGTAATAAATGTAAACCGTATTAATAAATGTAAACAGTGAATGTAAACAGTAGTATGACTATAGGCAGTAATGTAATACAAACATTAGTGCAAATATGAGAAGTAGTGCAAACTGAATGAGCACATGACCGAGAGTTTAGTGAATAACCCGTTTGATGACACAGAGTCCAGTGTTAAAAACTTTGTGTTGAGTGGTAATGTGTGAGAAAGTTTTTTGTGTTAAGGCAGTTCAAATGGGAGGGGAGGCAGAGCAGGCAGAGTGTTTAGCATTCTGACTGCCTGATGAACAGAGCTGTCTCTCAGTCTGCTGGTTCGAGCCTGGAGACTCCTCAGTCTCCTCCCTGATGGCAGCAGTCTAAAGCAGCTGTGTAGTGGGTGTGTGGGATCACCTGCCATGCAGTGGGCTTTCCGAGTGAGGCGTTTGCTGTGTAAGTCCTGCAGTGAGGGCAAGGAGGTGCCGACGATCTTCTCAGCTGCTCTCACGATGCGCTGGAGGCTCTTGCGGCATGATGCAGTACATGCACCAAACCACACCGTGATGCAGCTGGTCAGGACACTTTCTATGGCACCCCTGTAGAAGGTGCACATGATGGGGGTTGAAGCTCCAGCCCTTTTCAGCTTGCGGAGAAAGTAGAGGCGCTGGTGAGCCTTCTTGGCCAGTGCTGCAGTGTTCCTGCTCCAGGACAGGTCCTTCGAGACGTGCACTCCCAGGAACTTGGTGCTGTCCACTCTCTCCACTGCGGTGCTGTTGATGGTCAGAGGGGCATGTTGTGCATCCCTCTTCCTGAAGTCCACGACAATCTCCTTTGTCTTCTCCACGTTGAGAGTGAGATTGTTGTGTCCGCACCACAAGGCCAAGCGGCTCACCTCGTTCCTGTAGTCCGTCTCATCGTTGTTGCTGATGAGACCTACCACTGTTGTGTCGTCCGCAAACTTGATGAAGTGGTTGGAGCTGTACGATGGTGTGCAGTCGTGTGTTAGCAGGGTGAATAGAAGGGGGCTCAGCACACATCCTTGTGGGGCCCCTGTGTTCAATGTGATGGTGCTAGATGTGTTACTCCCGATCCGTACTGTCTGTGGTCTCCCGGTCAGGAAGTCTAGCAGCCAGTTACACATTGAGGTGTTCAGCCCCAGACTGTCCAGTTTATGGATGAGCTGTTGGGGGATAAAAAACTTTTCCAATCACAACTTTTGTAATGTTTAGTTCAGTGTCATGATGTATTCCATTTTGTATTATTGTTGTTCTTCTTTAGGCTCTCGTCACACAGGATGAAGACACCACTGTAATGTAAAATCTCTGTCAGAATGTATACAGGTTTTGCAGGATCTTGTTTGGATCTTCAAGGATGTATTAAGAACGCAGTGAGCTTCACATTAGATATGATACAGCTGGATAGATTGTGGAGGCTTGATAGCTTGCACAGAACTTCCATCCATCCATCCATCCATCCATTTTCTTCTGCTTATCCGAGGTCGAGTTGCGGGGGTAACAGACTAAGTAGGGAGGCCCAGACTTCCTTCTCCCTAGCCACTTGGGCCAGCTCCTCCGGGGGAATCCTGAGAAGTTCCCAGGCCAGCCGAGAAACATAGTCCCTCCAGCGTGTCCTGGGTCTTCCTCTGGGTCTCCTCCCGGTGGGACATGCCCGGAACACCTCACCAGGGAGGCGTCCAGGAGGCATCCTAACCAGATGCCCGAGCCACCTCAACTGGCTCCTCTCGATGTGGAGAAGCAGCGGCTCTACTCCGAGTCCCTCCCGGATGACCGAGCTTCTCACCCTATCTCTAAGGGAGAGCCCAGACACCCTGCGGAGAAAACTAATTTCGTCCGCTTGTATCCGAGATCTCGTTCTTTCGGTCACAGCCCAAAGCTCATGACCATAGATGAGGGTAGGAACGTAGATCAACCGGTAAATTGAGAGCTTCGCCTTTTGACTCAGCTCTCTCTTCACCACGACAGATGGTACAGCGCTCACTTCACTGCAGCTACTACACCTATCCGCCTATTGAACTGTCGCTCCATTTTTCCTTCATTCATGAACAAGACCCCAAGATACTTAAACTACTCCACCTGGGGCAGGACCTCCTCCCTGACCCGGAAAGGGCACTCTAAACTTTTCTGGTTCAAGACCATGGCCTCGGATTTGGAGGAACTGATCCTCATCCCGGCCAAGTCACACTCGGCTGCAAACTGCTCCAGCAAAAGCTGTAGATCACGACCTGATAAAGCCAATAGGACCACATCATCTGCAAAAAGCAGAGACGCGATCCTAAGGCCACCAAAATGGATCACCTCAACACAGAGCTTCCATAGACAGGTGATGATAGTCTCATTTTGACAATGTAATCATGTCTAGAAACCAGCGTAGCATCCACATGACTTGGTCATTGAGAATCTGGAGCAAGACCGGCCATGCCAGACTTATGTTTAGGCTACAGCTCCATCCACACCTTGCTGCCAGCACCCCAAATATTATTGCTGTGCCTAGTGCTACGTGCATAACAACTCTTATGCCACGTCCTGACCAAACAGCTTTTCAACGGCAAAAAGGCTCGTCACGCACGCAAGTGGACGCACTGGACCCAGTGGTGTCCTGACCAGAACGAGAAGCTGCGGCGGTGTGGCGGCGGGGGGTGTGGGAGGAGCTTACCGGTACACCGAGTGCCTCACTGCACTCCGCCAGGCGAGGAGCTTTTTATTTCTGTCTCTGTGGAGCAGACTTGACTGGTCGTGAAGGACTTGTCGCGAACACACAGCTACAATGAGTTTCTCTTCCATAGTCCATGACTCCGCGGGTTTTTTCTGTGTCCCACAAACAATACGTCACATAGTGCGCGCGCCCCCTCGTTTCCGCGTCACATAGGGACTCTCCCCCTCTCTCCTCCCCCCGACTCTCCCTGATCAACCAGAGTTGAACGGCGTTTGAACGTTTGAACGGCGAAAACTTCAGCAATGATCAACGCGTGCTTGGAGGCTGAAGCGGGTTCACGTGCACGGAAAACGCTTTTACAGCACGCTCAACACGCACGTGACGTGACGCCCGAGGCCAAGACGCGGCTGGAGGCGCGTCCCCCATTGACTTTGCATGTAAACTGGACGCTCCTGCAGTTGAAAATGCGTTTGGTCAGGATGTGGCATTATGGCTCTTGTCAGTGGCGATTTTAGCCTTTTCTGGGGGGTGCTTAAGCACCCCTAAATTTTAACTCAGCACCCCTGAAAAATAAAGAAGCCATCATTACAATTTTGTAAGAAAGCTCAGTTCTCAAACCTTAGATTCATAAAAACATTAAATACATATAGAATAAATGATGACACTCTTAAACGGGCCAGTAAAATTCATGATTGTTTTTGTATGAGTCAGATCCTTGATGCCACCTGTCAATCAATCCAGCAGGCTTGTCAGCAACTGACCAATCAGTGATCTCAATTTATCCTGAAGTGAACACCCCTTACCTGCAGGAGCTCCACCCTTTTTTCCTCCAACAACATTGTCAGAGTTTTGCATTATGAACACTTTGCTGAGTGGAATTTTTTGAAAAATCCTCAGAGATAATGGTGAAACATTGTCAGTGGAGAACATGTAATTCAGACACGTGTTCCCCTGAGTGTTTAGAGGATGTAATACGGTTTACTGTACAGTATTCTATATCCAAAACCTAAACTAAGTCTGGAAAAATGTAAAAGATGATGAAGCCCTGCGGCCAACCTCATGAGAGCTGAATACAACAGTGATAAACAGGAAGTACCACATGTTCGTCACTACTAAGGTAACTGCAGGCAAATCCTCCATTTTAATTCATAATTACATTATATGCATAATGAAAGGTTAAAGCTTGAAGCTAGTTGTGCTTTGTTTTGTGTTTTCTATGTTGCAACTTCTGATTGCATAAGTTTTGACGTTGTTTGCAATGATCAGTTAACAATAAACTGATTTTGTACAAAACGTCTGCAGCATCTTAGCAAGCGAGACTGTATTGCATGCCGCTAGCTTAGTGCTACTTCTTGTTGTGCCGTGCTCGCTAAAATATCCATCCATCCATTTTCGTCCGCTTATCTGGGGTTGGGTCGCGGGGGTAGCAGCCTAAGCAGGGAGGCCCAGACTTCCCTCTCCCCAGCCACTTGGAGCAGCTCCTCTGGGGGAATCCCAAGGCGTTCCCAGGCCAGCCGAGAAACATAGTCCCTCCAGCGTGTCCTGGGTCTTCCTCTGGGTCTCCTCCCGGTGGGACATGCCCGGAACACCTCACCAGGGAGGCGTCCAGGAGGCATCCTAACCAGATGCCCGAGCCACCTCAACTGGCTCCTCTCGATGTGGAGAAGCAGCGGCTCTACTCCGAGTCCCTCCCGGATGACTGAGCTTCTCACCCTATCTCTAAGGGAGAGTCCAGACACCCTGCGGAGAAAACTCATTTCAGCCGCTTGTATCCGAGATCTCGTTCTTTCGGTCACAACCCAAAGCTCATGACCATAGATGAGGGTGGGAACGTAGATCGATCGGTAAATTGAGAGCTTTGCCTTTCGACTCAGCTCTCTCTTCACCACGACAGACCGGTACAGCGCCCGCTTCACTGCGGATGCTGCACCTATCCGCCTATCGATCTCACGCTCCAGTTTTCCCTCATTCGTGAACAAGACCCCGAGATACTTAAACTCCTCCACTTGGGGCAGGACCTCCTCCCCGACCCGGAGAGGGCATGCTACCCTTTTCCGGCTCAAGACCATGGCCTCGGATTTGGAGGAACTGATCCTCATCCCGGCCGCATCACACTCGGCTGCAAACCGTTCCAGCTGTCCTTGAGAGGGGTTGGACACTCTTCCACTCTGGAGTTCAAATCCCGGTCCGGGGGCCTTTCTGGGTGGAGTTTGCATGTTCTCTCCGTGCATGCGTGGGTTTTCTCCGGGTGCTCTGGTTTCCTCCCACAGTCCAAAAACATGCATGTTAGGCTGATTGGTAACTCTAAATTGACCCTGGGTGTGAGTGAGACAGGTCCCTCTTGTAAATGAGTCCCCGTGGCTCAACGAGGCTAGCCTGTATAAATAAAGGTTGAATGAATGAATGAATGCCCCTGGTGAGAGGCGCCGAGCAGGAGTGGGCATACTTGTTGCCCCCCATCTTGGTGCCTGTACGTTGGGGTTCACCCCGGTGAACGAGAGGGTAGCCTCCCTTCGCCTACGTGTGGGGGGACGGGCTCTGACTGTTGTTTGTGCCTATGCGCCAAACGGCAGCGCAGATTACCCACCCTTTTTGGAGTCCTTGGAGGGGGTATTGGAGAGTGCGCCTCCTGGGGACTCCCTTGTTCTGCTGGGGGACTTCAACGCTCACGTGGGCAATGACAGTGAGACCTGGAGGGGTGTGGTTGGGAGGAACGGCCCCCCTGATCTGAACCCGAGTGGTGTTTTGTTGTTGGACTTCTGTGCTCGTCATGGATTGTCCATAACGAACACCATGTTCAGGCATAAGGGTGTACATATGTGCTCTTGGCACCAGGACACCCTAGGTCGCAGTTCGATGATCGACTTTGTTGTTGTCTCATCTGATCTGCGGCCGCATGTCCTGGACACTCGGGTGAAGAGAGGGGCGGAGCTGTCAACTGACCACTACCTGGTGGTGAGTTGGCTCCGATGGTGGGGGAGGATGCCGGTCAGACCTGGCAGACCCAAACGTATTGTGAGGGTCTGCTGGGAACGTCTGGCAGAGTCTCCCGTAAGACGGAGCTTTAACTCCCACCTCCGGGAGAGCTTTGAACACGTTCCGAGGGAGGCGGGGGACATTGAGTCCGAGTGGGCCATGTTCCGCGCCTCTATTGTCGAGGTAGCTTATCAGAGTTGTGGCCGCAAGGTTGTTGGTGCCTGTCGTGGTGGCAACCCTCGAACCCGGTGGTGGACACCGGCGGTGAGGGATGCTGTCATGCTGAAGAAGGAGTCCTATTGGGCCTTTTTGGCCTGTGGGACCCCGGAAGCAGCAGATAGGTACCGACAGTCCAAGCGGCATGCGGCTCGGGTGGTTGCTGAGGCAAAAACTCGGGCGTGGGAGGAGTTCGGAGAGGCCATGGAGAATGACTTCCGTACGGCTTCGAGGCGATTCTGGTCCACCATCCGGCGTCTCAGGGGGGGAAAGCGGTACGCGACCAACACCATTTATGGTGGGGATGGCGTGCTGTTGACCTCAACTCGGGATGTTGTGAGTCGGTGGGCGGAATACTTCGAAGACCTCCTCAATCCTACTGGCACGTCTTCCACTGAGGAAGCGGAGCCTGGGGACTTTGGGTCGGGCTCTCCAATCTCTGGTGCTGAGGTCACCGAGGTGGTTAAAAAGCTCCGCGGTGGCAGGGCTCCGGGGTGGATGAGATTCGCCCTGAGTTCCTTAGGGCTCTGGATGTTGTGGGGTTGTGTTGGCTTACGCGACTCTGCAATATCGCGTGGACATCGGGGGCAGTTCCCTTGGATTGGCAGACTGGGGTGGTGGTTCCCCTATTCAAAAAGGGGGACCGTAGGGTGTGTTCCAACTATAGGGGGATCACACTCTTAAGCCTCCCTGGTAAGGTCTATTCAGGGGTTCTGGAGAGGAGGGTCCGTCGGATAGTCGAACCTCGGATTCAGGAGGAGCAGTGTGGTTTTCGTGCTGGTCGTGGAACACTGGACCAGCTCTACACCCTCAGCAGGGTCCTGGAGGGCGCGTGGGAGTTTGCCCAACCAGTTTACATGTGCTTTGTGGACTTGGAAAAGGCATTCGACCGCGTCCCTCGGGGGGTTCTGTGGGGGGTACTCCGGGAGTATGGGGTACCAGGCCCATTGATATGGGCTGTTAGGTCCCTGTACGACCGGTGTCAGAGCTTGGTCCGCATTGCCGGCAGTAAGTCAGGCTCGTTTCCAGTGAGAGTTGGACTCCGCCAAGGTTGCCCTTTGTCACCGATTCTGTTCATAACTTTTATGGACAGAATTTCTAGGCGCAGCCAAGGTGTTGAGAGGATCCGTTTTGGTGGCCTTAGAATCGCTTCTCTGTTTTTTGCAGATGATGTGGTCCTATTGGCTTCATCAGGTCGTGATCTACAGCTCGCTAAAATAGTTTTTGAATAAAGTGTTTACTTACATAAATGTAAATGTTTAAAAAAACGTTAAAATACACCAGACTGGAGGAAATGCAATCTACTTTACTCCAATTTTTTGTGTGTCCCCCCTCCCCCACTTCACAAATGCTTCTGACACTAATGGCCACTGCGTTGTTCAAGCCAAGAGCAACTGTTAACACTGGGGGCTAAGTGCCCATAAAGGACAAATCCTAGAATCGCCCCTGACTCTTGCTATAACTAACAGGCTTGTGTTACCTTCTCATCAAACAATAACTAGCACACACTCCCTCCATATCAATAAATACCTTGCCACACTCAGCAGTCATTCATTGGTGATTT
Organism: Garcialebias charrua; assembly: GCA_038048925.1. Lineage (NCBI taxonomy): Eukaryota > Metazoa > Chordata > Actinopteri > Cyprinodontiformes > Rivulidae > Garcialebias > Garcialebias charrua. The sequence goes on from JBBPBX010019085.1 coordinate 9,791, forward strand.
GGAGCAAGAAGCATTTGTTTTCATCATGGTCAGGCCCGATGAAGCAGGAAGGGATGGACGTGATCAAAATTCTGCACTCATTTACATGCACCCGTTCATGATGCTGAACAATTTTTCCTCGTCTATAGCAAGACTGACACTGATGAAGGAGGCTCTTCCATCTTTAATATAGTCATGTACATTTGGCAGATTGTGACAAGGTTAAGGAAGCAACCTCGTGCAGACCTGGTACTTGTGACGGTAGTGTCGTGCTAGTGAGGTGTGATTTATTAACACATAGCTGCAGCTTGACTCGGTCTAATAGAGTCGTGCCAAGTTGGAGACTGGGTGTGGTGAGATTGTAGACGTGTTAGTGTCATTGTGGGAAAAACTCAAAGGGCATGGTTAGGGGACAGCAAAGTGTCTCTGGGACACGTAATAACAGAAAAAACATCTAAGACAAATGTTAAGTGCATAGAGGCATCATGATTGGAGGGTTTTCAGTTTTCCTGCAGTCCAGCCATGTTTTAACTGGTTGCTCAGAGCATAGCAGCAGCATCATCCATGAAATGAGGACCTTAAGAAAAACCAGTTGTACGCCAAAGTCTGTTGCATGAACGATAAATACAAAGTATATTACAGTTTATGAATATAGGTTCAGATTGATATTACCTCTGGTTACATGAAAGGAATTAGTGTCAACTAATAAAGTATTGGCTTAATGAGTATCCAAATTAGCAGTTAATTTTGAATCATGGGCCAAAAGACAGGGCCCGGTTTTATTTCTTTTGGTTCACCAGTAAGGTCCCACTGAGCATCTCAACATGATGTTTCACCTCAACCCAGTGGAGAAAGGAATCCTACTGTCCTTCTGATTCGTGTACACCGTGATGTAACATCTGGGCCGCAGTCACCTTTTGTGTTTGGTTTAATGTTGATAACTGCACAATGCAACACTGGTTTCCTCTACTTACTCTGTGACTGTTTTGGAGGATTTCTCTCGTTTGAAGGCCAGCTGGTATTTGAGGCTCTCCACCTCCTTTTTCATCTGGGGCAGGTCCATCTCATCCATGACTTCAGCTTGATGTCAGGCTGTCCTACCTGTGAACAAAAGGAGGCAGCCAGAGTTATATTTACACAGTACACTGTTAAACAGAACACAGACACACATCATACATCAGTGCCCTGCAGCGAGATCACAACCACTGATTCATACCTGCTGCAGAACGGTACACCCCCTGAACTCCACGAGATATATTTAATTCTGCCTGACGCCTTTTGTGTCCTCTACACCACAACTTTAATGAATATACTAATAAGCACTTGGATTACTTCATACTTTCTATCAGTAAGTTAAAGTAGAGCTGATTTTCAAAACCTGTAGAAGACAAATAACAAAAGTTTCCGTTTCTTTTTTCTTTTTTTTTCTTTTTTAAATAGTTTTTTTTATAAAAATGAAGAAAAAGAACAGTATGTGCTCATGTTCTGCCCCAGTTCTCAGTAACTCTGAGACTCACTCTCACCTACACGTCCACTGAGACATAAGGGCCAACTGAGGCAAATACACACACACACACACACA